>KB665755.1:0-13998 GCA_000349065.1 Anopheles quadriannulatus
CTTCTTGGCGGAAGAGCATATAGCATAGTTGATTGTCTTATTGAGGATATTCGTGCGTTCAATTGCATGATCTTTGTTATGGGCTCAGCTTTTGAACTGGCAAGTTTGAAAAAAGCACTCATAGTTCCCTTGTAATCCAACAGAGAACGCTTTCGCTCGAGGATTTCAGGATGCACACAATTTGAAGCATTTGGCATTATTCAGGCCTATCATATTCTCTCGTAACCGGATGCGGTTTTGAAATATCTTTAGGAATTTTGTTAATTAATCGTGTCTTCTGTATGTATATAACCTTGAAGTGTTTTTAATTTACTACAAAATTGTAGAGTCCGCCTACCACAATTGGAAATTGAACCATTGTTACTGTATTAAGGGTAATCCTTTAAAATGAAGCATGGTACACATGGTGAACACCAGATCTATATGATCTGCGTTCAGATATTGGGGCCCTTCACGATTATAGTCAGAGTTTTTAAATGGAGTTTGGCAGTTTATGGCTGAAATCATGTCACCACTATATACAAAACCACACACAAAACTAGCTGGCAATTTTCAGCTTAGATTATTTTAGTCTCTAAATTAGAATTAGATTCGAGTGCGAAAAAATGGCAAAACCAGTTGGTTTTTGCATTTATTCCAAGGTACATTAAAGAGATCAGGTAGTGTAATCTAGAATTAAGGTGTATATAGACCAGGTGGTCTCATAGCATGTTTTTGATTGCATGTTGATTTTATAACATTTTATAACTATATAACATAGCATGTTTCTCATAGTATGTTGATTTTATAACCAAATTTGAAATGCAATGCAAACAGCTATTAGGCTGAAATTTTAGCCTACGATCTAAAAACGGAAAGGGGCCCAATTTTGGATTTTTTACAGATTTCGTTTGTTTGAATTACTATAGCAACGAAAGTTCTAACCTACACAATTTTTTTTTACAAATTTGTTTTCTTTGCATAAATACCTTAAGTATGTAATATTTGATGAAATCAATCACGAATAAACCTTAACGTATCGTACATATAAAACATATAATTTTTTATCAAAATTCAATAAATAATAAATTAAACGGTAGCCGCACTAGGGTAGGTGCACCAATTATGGACGAGTTTATACAGCGTTTGGACTTTAATAAGAATTGTGACAACACTACCGAATAAAAAATCATAAACAATGGTGAAGGAGATAGACACACATCTAAGCTACATTATTGCTTGTACATTTTGTACATTAGACACTTTTTATTAAAGTTATAGCCGTTTCCCTAAACCTCTTCCATGAACCAATTGTTGTACTATTTGTTACAAATGTTGTGCTAGTTGTGTACCAATTGTTGTGTTAGGATTGTTTGATCTATCCAAATTGATTTATAACATCAAGAGGAATGTTTTTAAGGAATTAAAAATTTTAAAATTTGATAACTAGATGTTCCAAATCAATAAAATTTAATAATTTAAAGATAAGGTTTAGAATGTCAACTTTGTACGATTTTCCAAGTGAAATACTAATGTTGTTTGTTGACAGTAAAACTTGCAGGCATGAGCATAGCATAGCACAGTGCTGCAAAATGTCACCGCGAGGCTACATGAGGTGAAATATACAGCGAAATGAACTATTTGACAGACGAAATATCTGACGGATAAAGCATCACAGCAACCAGCTGATGTGCAATGTAAACAAATAACGTGCACAAAATCGTAACTAAATCCATTGAAAAACTTCAATATCCAGTACTTCGTCAATTTTGAACGAACAGTTAATAATTTCTTCCAATTAGTGAATGTTCTGCTCAAGAAGATAATATTTTTAAGTGAATTTCGAAAGCGGATGTTGTGTCTCTCCCAACCCTTTAGCTGAATCTGTCAGATATTTCACCTGTCAGAATAGTTCATTTCGCTGTATATTTCACCTCATGTAGCCGCGCGGTCACTGTCAATATCATAAAAAAATCCATATCAGCGTCACGTACTCAATTGTGATAATCAGAGGTGATACTCAGAATGGTTGGTGTGACCAATACATGCTCATGACATGTTTGCGAACATCGCTTGGTCAGTCACTATGTCACGACTTTTTTTGCTGTGATCAGTTTTGCAAAACGTCACTGACATAGTCATGACGAATTCGGGCTGAAACGAAATCATGTCAGCGTCACTAACTCTACTGGGATGATTAGAGCCACAAACAATTGGTGCGACCATCACATGCTTGGTGACATTGTGTGCAACCAACTCTTGGTTAGTCACTTTCTCGCAACATTTTCAGTCATTTTCAGTCGGTGCTTGCGAGTGGTTCCAAGAAACAAAATGAGCATGTTTTCTCTCTCTATTTGACCCGACAGATAATCAAAACAGATAGACGGTGAAATCATGATCATTTTGTTGTTAGAGCCCACGCGCCAAGTATATTCCAAGAATGTCGTGATTATTGTCGACAAAAATGTCGTGACTAAATGAGTGACCAAGAGTTGGGTGCTAATCAAAATGTCACCAAGCATGTGATTGATACTCCAACTGTTTGAGTATCGTCACTGATCATCTCAGTTGTGTACGAAATTTGATTTGAGCTTCATTTTAGTCAAGAGTGTTGATGACTGAAACAGTTGCATTTGGCAGCACTGTTCACAGCCAGAAAAAAAAATCATTATTATGATTGCGCCGGCATTAAGCTAAGCTTTTCAGTCAGAGTATCACGTTGGACTCAAGAATTCACATGTCGTGTTCAGCATGACATGACGCACTTTTATTGACTATTAGCAATGAGCATCAAGCTACCACGGATATGTTCATTGTTTTCGTTGGTGAAAATCTCGTGATACTCATGACATTTAGCAGCACTGGCATAGCATATAAATTGGCACATGGCAGTTTTTCTTGCACCAATTGTTGTGCTATTTTTCAACTCGATAAAATAATTATTTAGCATTATCAAACTGTGCTGTTTCAGTGTCAAGAAATCATAATCGAATTTTTAACATCATTTGGCATAGGTTCTGCGCTCGTCTAGTTTACGTGTAAATTGGGATTGAATGTTGGTCGTTTTTTTGCTAATCGCTAAGCTGTGGTTGAGTTTTGGATGGTGATCATAATTAAATTGATTATTTGATTAGTTAACTTCGAATAATTATGACAGTTGTTAGAAAATAAGGAAATACGATAAATTACACGAATACATGGATATGAAACCGCAAATAACCACATTCTTTTCTTAATTTTGATCTTTTTGTTGATAGCACAACAATAGGTGCTAACTCAACAATTGGTACATCTATTCTATAAGCATTTGATATCAGTGACATGCGATTCTATGCAAGTGATACGAGATTTAACCTAACCGTGCAACTAGACATATAGAGACTATTTCATGCCGTAAAGCGTGAAAAAATAGCCAAAATCAACATGGCTGAAACATTTTACGCTTAAATGTATGTACCCAGCTGTCATCCTGTATGGTGCCATGACATTCAATGAAATGTCAAAATTTTCACGCGCCCACACGTTCTTACTCTACAGGTTATCATTATAGTTTGCCTGCGAGAAACTGAATGAGGGCAAGATTTTATTTTGCTTCTACTTCTAACATTCGTTTTCTTCTTATATTATTATTGTTCGAAATTGAAATCATATCGATGCATAGAACTAATAACAACTTTTCTGATTTTTAGTTATTCAATTTAGGGGATTTCACCGATTACCGTTATTTATAAATCTGGTATGGTTCAATGAATTAATAATCGTGAGCAAGACAAAATCTTTCGGACATTGAGTAAGTGGAAATAGATGTTTAAATCGATGCACTCCATTTGACTTAATTTATTTATTTTATTTATCTGTTATAGCTAGCAGTATCATCACCGTTTGACATACCTCCTCCCCTTGTGTTTCATACGCACATGCTTTAGTTAGAGAATTCCCGAGGAATGCGTCATTTACTTAGTAGCGTCTGTTCTCCATATTAGTAGCGGCTCTAAATCCCCCCGCCCCTCTTCCCCCTGCCATGCCTCAAGGACTGCTCTTGTTATTATCGTCTTGACTTACGGCAGGGACTATAAACAGTTAGTGAGCGATGGCCTCACGACGATACTGGAGGTGGAAGAGAGGCCTTACAAGCTACCTTAGCGAAACCACAAGCAACAAACCCTCAACAAGCAATATACACTCGCAGGAAAAAGGACTTAAGGAAGAACGATGAAAAGGTATTGGAACTATAGAAATTGCAAGAACTACTAGTGGAGTGTGATTTAGCTTTCATGTGCGATGGTGATGGCGATGATGCTATGTGCGTAGTTTAGGGGAGGGGCCTTGCAAGCAACCCTCGTTACAACTTCACCGCAACGAAGAGTCAACAAGAAGAAGAATATCTGACCTATTGATTCAGACCCTCACTAGGAAAAAGGACTATCGATTGGAAGCTCGGGACATGGAATTGAAAAACCCTCTCATCAAATGTAAAGACCCAAATCGCGCTTGATGAGAAAAAGTAACACTTCAGGAGTTGTGCTAAAAGGCGTGATGGTGCGTCAATGCCGCAGTAACTACACGATCTACCAGAGCGGTGAAGAGACGTGGGAGCTCGGTACTGCATTCATGCTGCTGGTTGCGATGCAACAGAGAGTATCGAATAATGGTCGGTTAACAAACGGATGTGCAGGTTGAAGATTCGTGGCTGATTCTTCTGCAAAAGATTCGAAAGGATCTTTTGTTTACGCAGCCCGAGACGAAGTACGCTGTCCAATACCCGATGTGAAGATCGTTATTTGGGACTAATACAGAGGTCGTACGCAAGGAGGTTTCGAAGAGGCACAAACTAACAAATGGCCTCGATCTGAGGCTTATAAACTTTGCCTCCTCCAAGCACATGAGCAGACAGAGCAAGGCAATCACAACATCATCAGCACAGGTTCAACAGCTATTACAAAGTGTTCTTGTCATCCCTGGTTGAGATTGCCAGTGCCATCTAGTAGCTAAAGACCAACAAGTCTGTTGGTAGCGATGGGTAAGATATTCAAGATGGGGCCAGAGAGCCTTACCGTCAAAATGTACGTGAAAATTTGGGAAAGGAAGAACTACTGGAGGAGTGGACGTTTGATGTCATTCAACCTGCCGTGGCAGTTGGACTACCGCCGGTTGAAGTTCAGCTGGTCGACAATATGCACATGCACACTGTTGCACACACTAAGAGGACAAAAATTAGTGTGCGCCGAGCGTCGTACGAGAAAAGTATGCACAAAGGTCGATCGAGCAGGAACTCATGACATGGGATCTCGATTCTCGATCTCTACGATTGAACATGTTTTGTGAAATGGTGAGCGGATTTGCGCTTCTTGCTACAAACTTCGTCGGCGGTACGTTGCAGGCAAATCGACCAAATTTTAACTAAATTTTTTTTTGGCTTTCTTGCGAGGTTCGTCACTTCGGGCAACGATATTAGCAGCTAAATCTGGAGTCGTACCACTGGATGCTATGACCCCACCTAGCCGATCATTGATGACTCTTCAGTCTCGAAAGCGATTGACAGACTGAAATCTTCGTTTGCTCCAGGGCCTGACGGGATTCCGGCTTCTACGCTGAAGCGTGGTGGTACACCATCGCGCCTATCCTGGGGGTATTTATCGGGTATTTATCCTTCCTGCTGGAAAGCCTCGTTGCTAGTTCCAGTTCACAAAAAGGGGGACAATTTAAACACATGTAATTAACGCGGCATTGCATTGCTTTGTGCCTGCGCTAAGGTTTTCGAGATCCTGGTGTACGAACCTCTCCTCGCAGCTGCCTCGGATTACATCAGCGCTACTCAACATGGAGTTGTCCCTCAGCGTTCAACCATCACCAATCTGGTTGAGTTCGTCAGTGCCATAGGAACATCGATGTCGGCCAGTAGGACGACGCACATCAAGGCTGCTTTCGGCAGCGCTTCGGATGCGCTTCTACCTTGCTAGTACGCTCACAAGAGAGTAACCTTGGACCCCTGCTCCCTCGACTCGATTACTCCCTCCTGATAGTCACCTACTGTATGCCGACAACTCGAAGGTAGGCAAGAACCCGTGACCGTTCGGACCAACTCCGCCTTCAAGCGTTCAAAGCGTCGATATCTACGCACCATCCCGACCTCTTAGGTCTAGAGAGAATCTCCGAGTCGTACAGCTTCGCTCCAGCACTGGTCGGTCTGACCCTATGTTCCGCATATCGGCTGTATTCAACACTGTTTCGGTTTGCGTTGACTTTATTTCAACTTAGTGCTTCAAGGAAAGTCTCCGGCTTCTGCCGTGACCACAGTGAACTGCGATAAAAATCTTTATTTTGCTATGTAATTTTTTTTGTGTACTGTGTATTAAGATAGGTAACATAATTAGGCCATATTGCCCGTTGAAGATATACCAATGAATAATAATAATAATAATACAAAATCGATCGACTTACTAAAACAATTAGCACGCGACATCACTTACCCGGTCTACGTCAAGACGCTGTACTGCGCTTTTATGCGGCCAGTGCTGGAATACACTTCAGTAGTATGTTGGCCTTCGGCTGCTCGTCCCCTGGCCCATTCCCCAGGCGCAAATTAAAGTGGCTCGTTTTGCGCTTCTAGTGTGTCCAATTGGATTATGAGGGACACTGTGCAGAAGGAACAGAACTACAACGCTCAGAGGTTGTTTGTTGCGGGACTTTTTGACAATCGGATCGTCTCACTCGTCTCGTCTCGTCTTTTTATGAATGAAAAACATCAAAAACAATGTTTAAAGCCTAGCATAACCGTTGTACAACCTACGATTTCAAAATAAGTGAATAAATTAGCAAATAAAATGTTTGCTCAAAACTATATAATTTTCACCGTCTCGAAAAAAGCCTTCGTAAGAATTTAACAAATAATTCGAGCGAAAAAAGAATTTGTATCAAAGCACATGATGTTTATCTATGATTTACGTGAAAAAAGTAACCATTTTAATTTAATGTAAAATTTTTAAAGTTAAAGTTCGTAAAATGTTTCACTTGGGGCAAAATAGTCGTTCCAGCTTGGAGTAAAATGGTCGTTCCAGCATGAGATAAAATGGTCGGTGTGTTTTGACAGGAGCAACATGATGAGGCTGTGGTATAAGCTAAGGTCGCTACCATATACTAGCTTTACATTAATAAAACTGTGCAGTATGTATACTATATCGACAAGAAAAATTACTGACAACACGTGAATTATTGAAATATTCAAGCATTGTACTAAATTATTCAGCAAAACACTTTATTATGAATCTTAAATCTCTACTCTCACAATTCCACCAAGATGCAAGAGCTTAAACCAAAGCCTAAAGTACAATGTTGGGGTCCATTTGCCCCTTTGTTTTGATGTGTTTTGTTATTTCGGGTAAGACCATTTTGCCCCATAGCAAGACCATTTTACCCCACCCTAATACATTTTCACGAATTTTGACGTTGATGTTTAAAATTCGTTTTAAATATATGTATTTGTTATTGTTTTTCTTGAAATCTTATTGTTTTTCATGAATAAGTTGTTGAAGTATCGATTGCCGTCAAAATAATATTGAGAAGGGGTTTAACCAATAAGAAACATACCAAAATCCTGAACAGGTCCATTTTGCCCCGCTTTCCCTTATGTCCCGCCTAGATCGCTCCGAGCTAGATCGCTACTCGACGTGGAGGAACGCCGCAATCGCTCTGGCTCCTCTGATCCGTTTATTCGTATGTGCCGTGAGTTTAATGTCATTTATGATCGTCATCAACCTGACATATCGCGTGCTGCGTTATTAAATTGTATCCATGCTGTGCGACTTCCTACGTGTCAAATATTTTAAGTCTAAACGTTTAAGTCTAAACGCGACAAAACAATGAGTGAAATCATGTATCTATGTATTGTAATGTATATAACCGAATTCGCTTCAAGAGGGCCACTCGCCGCGAGTGGTCCCGATGCATTGAGGGGGGCCCCGAGAAAATGAACTATACCCCCTGCTCACAAGTAAATTTGCTTCTCAAACTTTCTATGGTTTATAACTCTTCATACAACTTCTCGGTTGACACTTCCTTCCGGTTGACATCCTGATGGTGACGAAGACTGGCTGGATACGATGGTTCGGGCATATTATGAGAATATATAACTTTCCACAATGACCTGTAATGTTACCTGTAATGTAACGCATCGTTAGATTCCTGGAAAATCCAAAGCAATTTTTGCTGTTTAAGTTTAAGCTAACAAAGAATTATACAACGAAGATTTGTTGCACGCCGACGACAACTGAAATTAAAACTTTAAACCAACAAAATTTCCAAACTTGAGTAAATGTGTTTAAAGGCAAACGGAAGGAGTTTTTTTAATATGTAGTAGCTAGGCTAAGAGTAATTTTACAATAGTTGATTGGGTGCTTGCGTATAATTCTTTATTTCTAAACTATATATAGCGAAGATACAAAACAATTATATGTAATACTGCAATACTCTATTGTGCAATACGTATTTTGTTTAATTGACGTAAATATTGTATGTAGCAATAGCAGCAGACGAAAGACGATTATGTGCTTATTAATTGTTAGCTTTAAGTAAGAACTGAAAACAATTCAACTTATCTTTTGTCGCAAGCCAATTCGCCTGATTTTGTTTCAAATGAGATGCACGTATCAGTTTATTTTGTAATTCTTGGAGGGGCCTCGACATGTGGGGGTATCCCCAATATTTCTCGTTGCCGTTGCTTTCGCAGCCGTTTTATCACGCGTTGACCCGGACTATGGGCGTTGAGTTTCGCTGTCGACGATGGAGCTCGGTCATTTCGTTGTCTGCCGTGTGGAAATGTTGGCAGTGGTTCTTTTTATACTTGTACAATTGCCATATTATCGGCATCTGTTTGTGCCTGTGTCAAAGCCAAAGGGACCCTAAATATGGGATAATCTTTCTCTGGTTTCTTGGGGTATTGATAATATTATGATAGCCTGTTAAACATCAGATACTCCAGAAAATACTACCACAATTATGGCAGCCGCTAGGTCAAGTGTTCGCCGTCGCGCTGTAGTATACATTCCGGCACTCGGCGCTCTCGGAAATTCTCCGTTCCACACCATGCTTATGTGTTTATCGCAGCATCATGCACTCTACAACGTAGTGATAGAGTGCTGGTAGCTTCTTCTCAAGGTTGTTGGTGTATACCGAGTGTGCGTATTATGTTGCATAGCAGGTCGGCTGCTAGTATTGAAATAGCACACTGTACACTCGATCGCACTCGACTTAGTATGGGAAACCAGGATCAATCAGGACTTGTAGCAAACCACATCCACAGGAGCACATCGAAAATCATCATGCGTACAGTTTAGCCAATACCACCAGGCGGCATCATAATATCATACTAGGGATTATTACAGTAGTCCTAGGGGGTCTACTAGGGTAGTCGAAACATCCACTTAACTTCGTTCCGTGCAGCGTTGATGACATCCACTGTAAGGCTCACAGGATAGAACAGAGCGGCAATCCGTTAAAACGCCTACATTATAGCTTTTTTTATAGCTACATTATAGAAGTTTCTACACTTATATGTGAGAGTCTGTGGGGTTATACGGTGTCTTAATGTTGTGATCGTGGCTCCCGGTCAGTATTTAATCGATATACAGGACGATTACTGTTAACTTAGTTACTATATTTTAGTGTTCATAGATGATAATTTATAGCGGTTAGTAGTACTATAATGTTGGTAATTTGGAGATAGAAAATCATTCATGATAGCCCTTCAGAATTCGAACTACAATTAATTTGACATAGTTTTGGGAGTCTTGTTACATGGCTTTTTTCCTACTCTGGCTATAACAAATTCTTTTGCTGATCACTATCAATACCTTTTAACGAATTGCAATCCTTGGAATTAGCTTAACGCCTAGTGATATGTATAATACTCCTACCTGTTTTTTACAAGTTTGTATAAGATACTCCTACCAACTTATGCCAACCTTTCCATTAACGCTATTAAGTGGCGAATGCGACAGTTTGAATTTCTAAAACCAAGTTAAACGGACATTCGAAGACGAAATCAATATTGAATGAAAAGTTCGTTTACTATAAAACCTCCTGAATATTAAAAAAAAAAAACTATACAACTTTAGAAACACTTAGTGTGTTGCGAACGCGACAATTAATTCTCATAATTCATTTACAAGCTACAATTCACATAATATAAATTTAAGCAATGCGTGCTCAACAAGCGATCATCACGACGCTTCTGATTTAAATGTTATAATATTCGCCACTTGAAACTATTAGGATATGCTTTCCCTAAAAAGGATAATTTCGCATTCAACCAAATCGTGGTTAATAAAAACATTGCCCAGACATACGTGTAAATTTTATGAAAAATCTTCCAAAGCAAACGAACATGAATTTTGAGCAACAGATTTTATCATTGGAAATAAAAATTTACTTTTAACCAAAAGGTACAGTATAAGTAGTTTACAATAACCTTTACTTTATGGTGCTTACAGAAATGCTCAATATTTAAAGAAAAATGATAGCTTTCATCAATAATTAATAAATATTTGGAAAAATACAATTTAAAATAAATTTGCAATAATTGGGCGATGTGCCATTGGCAAATTATCCTATGTCTTAGAAAAAGCACGTCGCGTTTATTAAAGTTTGTTCTGTTCGTCGCGTTTATTAACCAAGGCGATCACCAATATCGACATTTTAAATATGTGAAAAAGGGACGAAAGAAGAAACAGGCAAACGTTTCTTTGCTTGTTTCCTGTTCACACTGGATTTTTTTATTCAGACAGATGATAAGGCTTCGGCCGTATCACATTGGATATAATTATACTGGAAATAATCTGTTCACACACATGTCTAAGTACACCTAATAAATCCAAAAAGAACAGAAATTATCAATACACAACACAAAAGATCAACTTTCTACCCTATAAAAAATAGCCCATCACAACCCGAAACACATGCATAACCTTCAGTCAGAAAATGTAAATCAGTAGAAAAACCCTCATCCCAAAACGCTTAAAAACACGCTGGCCACACACCAACTTCAAATGTGAGAAAAACATTACCAAGCACAAAAACCAGTTAGGACGCACTTGAAAGCGTAAAAACATAACATTGCATCATAGCGACCATCAGTTCATAAATAATGAAATAGGAGACACCGTACCTTCGTGTGTACAAATAGAACCATTACCCGCAAGCGTAGAAACAAAACACCGCACAAGCACAAAAACCCAGAGCTGACCTTACAGAATAAGCGCAACCATATGCAAACCCAAAAACTGATCTTGAGCATAATTGACACAAAACAGAAAGTGAAAGTAAAACCAAACTCTAACTGAAGATAAATGCACCGTATAAATAGAGATGCAAGATAAGACCGAGTGATGCTCAGTTAAGACACAGTTACGCACAGTACGCACAGTGACACGGTTCAGTGGAGCCGTTTCGGTCATATCTTAATTCGTATAAACAATAGAAATGTGTTAAGTTAATTCATTGTGTTCACTCATTACCTGGAGCCCCGATGGCTCCCGAAACTCTGCTTTCATCCGATCATCCGAAACTCTGCTTTGTTCTAACAAATTGACCCCGCGAGTGATGTTTAAATCCTCCTACACTGCTGCTCTAACCATTGCAACCCGATCCGAACTTTACAACACGCAGGCCACACACCAGCTTCAAATGTGAGGAAAAAAACATTACCAAGCACAAAAACCAGTTAGGACGCACTTGAAAGCGTAAAAACATAACATTGCATCATAGCGACCGACAGGTCATAAATTATGAACTTGAAGACACTGAACCTACGTGTACAAATAGAACATAATAGTAACCACATGACAGAAAACAGAAAGCAAAAGTAAACACAAAATCTAACGGAAGAGAAATGCACCATATAAATAAAGATGCACGATAAGACCAGGGCACGACTCATTCGTTCAGTTCAGACCCACTCACGCACCGAGGTGTTCAGGACGCACTCGCACCCATTATTAAGATTCATTTCTTACAAGTTGAGTCGTGTGGGTCATATAGCAATAGTAAAAAAATACAAAAATGTGTTAATGAATTCAATGGCGTCACCTCATTGTACTAAGCCCCGATGGCTTTTAGTTGATTATATCCGAAACTCTGCTTCGCGTTTACCGACTGAGCTCGCGTGTGATGTTGGATTCTCCGGCATCGCAACCCTACCCGCCGCAACCCGAACCGAACACTACATATTTTAAACAATGTCTAGGAATTTAGATCATTACTAAGGAACTAACTACATCGGTATCGATATTGTCAACAATGTAGCATCAGCACCGACATCACCGGCAATGCATTGTCAGCAGTGCACCATCGACACATACAACGTTGCAACACCTGGCTCTGACCCCCTTCCAATTAATCACATCCCTGTGCTATCTAATTCCCTTAATATTTAATACTCCGTTTATCGTCAATAAACTTGGATTTAACACTACACAAGCGTAGTCGTTCCTTTTATTATCGAATGAAAAACTTGACTGGCATCCGAATAGGGACGCCTTATCTTTAGTCGTGCACACATGCACATTTGGATTTATTATGTTAGATCAGGAAGTGTCAATATACAACACACAAGAACAACTTTCAACCACTCAAGAAATTATCACAACACAGCACTAAAACAAATAAATATCTTTCAATTAGGAAATATAAATCAACTAAGAATTCATTACATTGTAATTAAGTCGCGCTGGTTATACCGTAGTTGTGAAAGTTGTGTTAATTCTTGGGGTCCTCTTACTCCAGTAAGTCCCGATAGCTTCTACTGTACATGGCGACCGTGACAGTTTGCATCGCCACAAACTAGACAAATCGCGACGTATTGTGAAAAGTGAAATAGGAAAAATAGGTGAAAGTGATTACTCTATAATGGGAAGTGATCATTCTAAACTAGAGGCGAAAATTAAAGGAAACGAAGACCTTACCATAATCCAAACGCAAAATATACATACGGAGCAGCATCTATCGCAGGATGCAAAAGTTAACATCCTCATAATTTTGCTATCGGTTGTAATCGTGTGTAAAGTGTTAAAGGCAATATATAAGTTTTTATCAAAACAGGCCTACGATAGAGCACTAAAATCTTAACTCTGCCAAAATAAAAGGCAATAAAACAATTTTATAGTGAGCAGAAAAAGTACAAAATAAAAATATATAGACAATCACGATGGATAGCACGATTGAATTTGAGCTAGTGCAAACCATTGAGTGGATGATGCATATGATCAAAGCACGTATCAACAGATCATGCATTAGGGAATACATAAAGGCAGAATTTCATGCACTAGCTGCAACTATTTTCATCGAATCTAAAAACCAGTCGATCACGCTAGATGAAGTGCAAAGTTTGTTAGTGAGAGCACACTTGCTATGGAGCAGTGTGGTTGCGGCTGCAAGAGACAGCGAAAACAATAACATGGAAGTGAACAGCCATATGGAAGAGTGAAAAAGTGAAACCTCGAGATCGAGTAAATTCGAAACCTTGCATGAAGCAATAAATGAAGGTTTAATAAATGAGAAAACTCGTAAAATCAAATTGTAGCATGCACATGCACATGCTATACTGTTTATTATCAGTTCACACACATTTCTCATTACAAATAAGAAACACAAATTGTCAACACAACACAACACACCACTTAACACAATCCAAGCCACATAAATAACCTTACGCCAGGAATTGTAAGTCAGCAGAAAAACGCTTAGCCAAAAACACTTAAACACACAAGCCACACAACCCCGTTGGTGTGAAAAACATTATTCAGCACAAAGCACTTCAAGTGTGTAAAGTGTAAAATCATAGCGTTGCATAATAACAACCCACAGTTCATAAATAAGGAAATAGGAGACACCGTACCCGCGTGTCTACAAACCGAACCGTTAACCGTAAGCGTAGGAAACAAAACACCGCGTAAGCGCCAGAACCCAGAACTGACCTTACAGAATAATTGCAACCATATGTTAACCGAAAAACCTAACCCTCAGCAT
>KB665755.1:15121-61805 GCA_000349065.1 Anopheles quadriannulatus
GAAGTGGTGCTGCTAAGTCTTTGTCGGTCAAGTCTCGACTTTGCAAAACTAACTGAAATGTGTAATTAATTCAGTTGTGTTTGTCCTCTACCTGAAACATCGGTGATATTCAGGAAACATCCGAAAACTCCACCATCGTGCTCTAAGAATTATACCTGAAGAGTGGTGTCCAAATATAGTATTGTTGAACCACCCGTCGCGTACGAACCAACATATTACATGGCGACCGTGACAGTTTGCATCGCCGGTAAGTCAGTGACAAAAGATATAAAAGTGGTGACAGTGATTCAATATAATGGGCAGTGGAAATGCCAAACCAGAGACCAAAATAAAAGGCAATGAGGATCTAACAATTATACAAACTCAATACATACACACGGAACAGCATTTATCACAAGATGCTAAAATAAACATCCTCATAATTTTACTCTCAGTTATAATCGTGTGCAAAGTGTTAAAGGCTATATACAAGTTTTTATCAAAACAGGCTCACGATAGAGCACTAAAAATTTTATCGCTGCCAAAATAAAAGACAATAAAACGAGTTATAGCGAGCAGAAAAGTGTAAAATGAAAATATATAGACAATTAGGATGGATGACACAATTGAATTCCAGCTAGTGCAAACCATAAACTGGATGTTGCACATGATCAAGGCACGCATCGATAGGTCATGCAGGGAGGAATATATAAAAGCAGAATTGCATAAAATAGGAGCAACTATTTTCATTGAATCAAAAAACCAGTCCATCACGCTGGACGAAGTGCAAGGTTTACTAGAGAGAGCTCATTTGTTAAGGAGCACTGTGGTTGCGACTGCAAAAGACAGCGAAAGTAATAACATGGATGTAAACATATAGAGGAGTGAAAAGGTTAAACCAAAAGCAGGAACAACTACGACAAAATGGGTCACCAGAAAAAGAAATAAGTATAACAAAAACATTTAAAAGTGAGGTGACAAAAGTGCTATAAATACGGGAACGACAGCAAAGACATATCATCATTATGGAAAACAAGTGGAACGAGCTACACCACATGACGGCTATACTGCTTGAAGAGGCAGACCGTAAAAGGCTGCATAAGGTTACCATGCGACTAATTAAACGTGCCTCGAAAGGTAAAAACATTACCAAATCGATGCAGATGCATATGATCCTTATTGAAACACACCTCATGATGGATCAACTGTAACTATTGACTTTAACGGAACGACGGAAGACAAAAGCAACGAAAGCTGCACATAATAACCTTCACTCGGGCTCACTGTCGGACAGGGAGGTGAGAGAAGACATCCCTGAACCTAGGGACAGTGGATCACACCGGACACCGGGCAGGACACCACCTACGAGAACTCCAAGGTACTGCATAACCCTTAATTTATAAACTAATATGATGAATAATGAAACAAAAAATAGAACTACTAGTAGAAAGATTAAAACAACTGCATGATTGTTTAAAACACATAGACAGATGTTATAGGCAATGCGCAATAAGCACGTATAAAGAAAGCGCTAAGGAAACCTTTAAAAAACTGCAAGAAAAATTAGTTAAACATGAGAACGAGGTGAAGAAGAACTAACGTATATTTATAAAATTGCTAGAACGCTGTATAGCGACATAACAAAATTCTAAGAACTTCACAAACAAAAGATTAAAGTTTCATCTAATAACGTTATTTTAGGAACCCAGACAATGGCGACGTTTAACCTAAAAGAAGCTTCGGCAGTGGTACCGGCATATAATGGGTCCGCAGACCAATTGCAATCTTTCCTTAGAGCAATACATTTTGCTAAAAGAATGTTTCCGAATGATCAAGAGGGACTATTGGTAGATTTCATTTACACTAGATTATTTGGTAAAGCAAAGACTGGAATTAAGCCCAACCTTACCACTGTACAGCAGTTGGCAGAAGATTTAAAATCACGCTGTGAGGAAAAGATAGAACCAAGCAAAATAATAGCCAACATGAAATCATTAAAAACCAAAGATACAAAAACACTTTGCAAAGAGATAGAGAAATTAACAGAGAAATTAAAAGTACTTTATTAAAAGTACCAACTGAGGTAGCAAACGAATTTGCAATTCGAGAAGGAATAAACTCATTAATAGATAAAGTGGCAAATCGTGAAGCAAAAACAGCTCTTATCATTGGAAAATTTACAACTATAAACGAAGCTACTAAAGTAGTGGATGAATGCGAATCTCGGCAAGACAAAGCACAAGTACTTGCTTACCAGGGTTCATACAACAATAATAGATTCAATAATTATAGACAACAGAACAGGAATTATCAGTATAATAACCGTCGTAACTCAAACCAATCATACAGAAGCAATGACAATCACAAAAACAACAACAATTTCAATGACCGCAATTATAACAACAATGGTTACAACAGCAATCAAAGAAATAATAACCGCAGTGGCAATAATAGATACAACCAAAATCAAAGATACAATAATAATGGCTATCAGAACAGGCCAAATAGAAATCCTAGGGCCATAACGAACCGAAACCGAAACCGAGAAACAGGGCAACAATCCAGAAACGTATATCATACTACAGCTCAGGTACAGGAGAATGAGAATAATTTTTTAGACCAAAAGGAATCAACTCAGACTCTAGACCAATATACGCGCTAGATTTGAATGGAGTTGATTACATAAAAATTAAACTGAGTTTTGCTAATACCGAAACATCTATATTATTAGTCGACACAGGAGCATCAGTATCACTATTCAAAGCAAACAAATTAAAGAAAAACCACAGTCCAATACGATCAGATTCAATTTCATTAACAGGAATATCTAACACACCAATATATTCCAAAGGTAATACGACTTGTACTATTTTTTTTAACAATTTAGAATTGGAACACGACTTTGTAATAGTTCAATAGTAACATATTACAATAACTAGTGTTAGGACGTCTGACAGAAAAAGCGCGAATTGTTGTAGGGGAAACCCCAACCTCAATCGAAGATATAGTTAGCAAATTGCAAGACAGGTGCAGCATAAAGCTAACACCAGAGTTTGTAGTATCAAAAATGGATAATACTAAACAGACTTGCATGAAGCAATAAATGAAGGTTTAATAAATGAGAAAACTCGTAAAATCTAATCTTACGCGTGAGAACCGATTTTACAGACATACTTCGTTTCGTCGTCACCTTATTTGACGTAAACCATCCAAAATGGTGGTTGCCAATCTAGTGCCCTAGCTAGGGCCACCTTCCCAGTTGGTAAATGCAACATTTCTAATGCATTATCCAGCCGACACCACGTGGAGGTTGGGAAAGGATTTTGTCAGCCGCTAGTGAGGGGTGGGCAATCGGTAGCTAAACACATTTTACCTTACAAGTATTTATACGATCCAATTACAATTTGGATTATACGATAAAATACAAACGTTTTAAAATACGTTTTTAAATTAGTACGTTAAAACATGGCTTACGTGCCCTCAGTGGGAATTTTACTCACTTAGTGAAACTAAAAAAGCTTCTTGTTTCTTGTCTGTTTTATTAATTCATCACTAAGAAAGATGCATTTTAAAAAATCGTTACTTATCCAACAAAAAGCTTACCTCACTTAAATCACAGTCGTCCTGTCCATGTGTTAAAATTTTATTCTGCATTAAAAAATGCACACTGCACTCAATTCATAGTTTTACATGCATTACAATCACTTTGCTGCTACATATACACTCCCCGCCATCCGGCACACCCGACTGATCTTAAGAAACTGAACTTGCAAACGCAGATACGGCTGATATTGCTTTACAGAGTTTTGCTTCGTATGCAAACAACTCGACAATAACATTGGTACCCTGTAGGCGGTACATTGAATAAGGGTCTTTGCTGGCAAAATACACACATGATGCACACAGATGTTTTTTTCATGCTTGCCTATGTACATAGGCAAGCATACAGGGGTTTGCGGGGTTTATGGGATGGCTTCATGTAGTTTTTAAAATAAGAAAGTCTGTACGATTCTTAAAGTTACATTTATTGTATCAGTTAACAAACGAGCAACAGCAGACAATTATGATGTCACTACTTTTATTATTTATTTCTTTATTTTATTTATTTATTTATTTCACCTTTCATTCCATTCAAAATACGTGATGAAACAGGACTTTGACCATTTGAAGTAAAACTTAATAGAAGAAATCAACATAGTGATGAAATTTATTAAAATAATAATAATAATGCAGAAATTGTTTGAAATAAATGAGATCGTTCCACAACTCTTAAATATGAGATGTTTTTGTACTGAAATTTCTTGCCATCGAAATATGACGCTATTTTATGACGTTGGGCAGATTTATTTGACTCTTATTCTTTTTATTTTAGTAGAACTCTTGTTTCTACCAAAACAAGCCTTTTTCATTAGTTATATGAAGCCTAAGATTGCACCTCGTTTCTAATGAAAACATAATCATGGTGCATTTGTCCACGAAATCAAGGGTGTACCATTGTTTGTTTGACTTCAATGTACACACAATTTAGCAAACATTTTACAGACAGTTAAGAACAATTTTCCATTCTAATCAATTTAGTGAACCCCTGTACGAATTTCTTTTAATCAAACATAATGGTTTTAAACAAAAAAAAGAGCATTGTTTTAATCCACAACTGGTCAAATGTTAGTTTAAACATGTTATGACTTTTTTTTTATTTTAGCTCTGTGATACAAACACTCTCAATCACAAAATGTAAAAGCGCACTGATTTTTTTAATATAAATTTGGTCTATTGTCCATTTCCTGTTTGAAGCTAGCTATACCTATCTATCTATGTGTTCTAAATTGGTAAAGGTGTAAAACAAGACTGAGGAGCCGGTAAAACTGCTAGCTTTCTATCGTCGCTCGGCTCCATGCATACAACGACAACTTGCTGACCTGTTGGTTGTGTGCTTTAACCATCCGTGAGACTAGTTGTGTTCCTACCCAAATGTGTTGTATCAGCAACACAAATAAACTGCAAACCCAGTTGAAGCAGTAACCATCGTCATTGTTTTATGCACAAATTGAAGAAAAGCGCTGAAACATCAGCCATTTTATGCGTTGCGAAACGGGCTCTGTTCAAACCGAAAACAAACTCACATACTATCGCTTGGCGTATGAAAACCGTATTTCACCATTTGGGTGTCAATTGCCAAAATAGTCGAAACGGGACTGTTGATTAAAAATAGAGCAAAACAAATAAAATGTGAAAAGGTTTAATGCTTTGTTTACTGATTGTTTCCGCATATTTTTTTTTAGCGCGTGTTCTTGTTAAACTGAATTGCGGCAAGAAGCTTAAAACTATACTGAAACAGATCAATTTCATAAGTTTTACATTTAAAAGCATTAAATAAGAATGATAATTTACCATTTTAACCCTTGGCTGACGCGAGATTTTAAATCTCAAGCAAAAATATTCTTGTAATGTTCTTCTTCTTCCATTTGGCGCAACGTCCTACGCGAACCTGCCGGCCTATACAGGCTTTCGATACTTGAAATACGTCTCGATATATATTTGTACATATTATTTGCTGTAATTTTTCCAACAATATGGTATCGAGCGGGTAACGTGAAGGAAAGGCCTTCGGAGTTCGTTGTTGATTAAGCTTCCCGCTAGTGTTCTTGATGCTTGAGGAACATATGCTGCGCTCGTGGAACAATTCAAACAATACCGATTCCGATGAGACAAAACCCGAAGCACGAGTTTCACCAAATCCTCATGTGTTTGTACGCGTTGCATTAATGTAGTTGTATTATTGCACGAGTGATGTCGTGCTTGATGTCCTTTAGAGCATAATCACTCGATCGGCCTAATTGTTAACATCGTCTGTTTGTATTGCTTTTGACCCATATAAATCCAGTTTTTCGGATTTTGAGTTTGAAGTAGCATGTCCTGGTTTATTGACTTTCTTTAGAATTTGCATCCTATTGTATTTTTAGGTCATGTTGAATGTACAGCACCATGCGTATCTTGCTGCTTAAATTTGTCGATGAACGCATGAATCAGATTTATGTTTAAGTGTAAAGACGTCTCGACTGTTGGTTAGTAGTTTGTAGTAGTAGTAGTTTTTAAACATATTTTGCGAATTCGCGGGGCGCTCTTTGTGAAACAACTCATTTTTGAACATTTATCTATATGATATTGCTGGGGCTGTAAATAAATGAGGGAAAAATAAGATTTATTTATACACTCTTATTACAATAAGAAAGAAAAATCTTTATTTCAACCTTGAAATTAAAATACTTTTTCCAATAAACAATTTGAAAAACCATAAATCTTCTTTTTCCTCAAAAAAATTGCTCTAGAAAGAAAGGTTAACTTTACATTAATCCACTGCGAAAATTCTTGTTCACTTTAAATATATAAATTTGCTTTCTCCAGAAGATATTCAAATTCAAATTTAAACGATTTTCTATAACGAGCATTTCTCGATAACATTTTCTACTTATCTTTTACTGTAACAACACTTGCTATTTAGATCTCAAACGAAAATGATCGGTGTGTCAGTGTCGGAAGTTCTTTTTTCATCGTCTTTAAAAGGTGGTACTGCCAGCGCGTTGGCATCGGACTCGATCAATCGTCTGATGATCGAGCCAAAAAAAGGTTTTGTAAACGCCTCGAAGTTTTACAAGGTGGGTCCAGAGAGGAAGTGTATTAACGCGCAAATACAACCTTAGAGCGAATTCTCGCAAACGGTGTGCTGTCGCCAAAAGAACAGCAGTTCAGTTAAAGTGCACGAGCAGTGTTAAAGTGCAAAGGCAGTTAACAGGCAGTTCTTTTATGAACAATAGTTTCCGGAAGTGTTTCAAGTGCAAGTGTTGTGACGCGTAACAGAAAAACGCTACGAAGCTCCACAGTCGTAGCGTGAGTGAAAGAGAGCCATCTGACGACACACGCAAATCGGAGACTAGTCCCACGAAGGGTAAATCGTCAAATAACTATTACCTCGAAAATAGTTAAAAACGACTCCGAAGAAAACAGCTAGTGCAGATATTAGCTGATCTAAGCTGATTTACGATACGAATCGAGCATCGAACACAGCATCAAGAGATAGCGGAAGGACAAAAGGTCCTACAAAAGTGGAATCCGCACGACTCGGCCAATCGAGAACGCAAATTCATCGCTGATTCATCAAGCATCGAAGATCATCGCGGATTCATTCGAAATAACTACGAGCCCGCTGCAAATTTCGCCTGGAGTAGGAAGCTCCTGTAACAACATCTTTACAAGGGAACGCGTCCGCTGAATCACCGAAAGTCATAACAACAAAACAGGTATTCAGGTATTCAAGTAAGCAAACTTGAATCCAGGTGAGTTGTTCCAATTATTATTCAATTAAAACTTACGAAATATTTCAACTCGGAAATCATTTGATTCGTCCAAAATGTCGAAATATTTCGTTTCAAATCCAAACGGCCGCTGCCGCCTGTGTACGGAACAGGATGGAGACGTGCGGCATATCAACGCTTGCACTGATTGCGATAGACAATTCCATCTCGCTTGTGCAAAGTTGGATAAAAAACCTACGGATGTATGGTTCTATTACCCAATGCACTGAGATTAGGAAAGAAAATATTTAATCTTCATTCTATTAGTCAAGAAAGTGCTAGCACCTCGATTGACGAAAAGGGAGATTTGTTGGAAGTTGCTTTAGGCCAACTAGCCTTGAGTCGAGCAAATTCGAACAAACAAATGCAGGAATTGATGCAAGTTGTAGCGAATCTAAAGGCTCAAAAGGAACCGTCTCATACTGAGACAATTTTAAGACGCCAGTCTTTAATGCCGTTACCTAAATTTGGAGGAAGTCCAAAGGAATGGGCATTTTTTAAGAAAACGTTCGACGATACGAGCGAAGAGGGTAAATTCACCGATTTGGAAAATTTAACCCGTTTGAGACAATCCTTGTACGGCGCCGCATTGGATAATGTACGGCAACTGATAATGGAATCGGAAAATGTCAAGGAAATCATGAAAAGCTTAGAAACGGCCTATGGTAGACCATCTTTGGTTTACTCAGAATTATTGGCAGATTTGCACAAATTAAAAAAGGACTCGAAAACAATCGTGTCGGACATGGTAAAGGCACTAAACAATCTCGTGCTGGCAGCAAGGCTCATGAATATGCCTAGATACGTAGAGGACCATAGGTTAGTTATCGAGCTAACCGCGAAACTTCCTTACAACATCAAGATGGATCGCATGAAGCATTTAATAAATCAAGCAAAATCCGAGATGGACGTGCTGACTATAACTGACTTGACTGAATGGCTTAAACCATATGCTATCGAGCAGGAAATGATGAACACGATCCACGAGTTATCGGAACAACGCAGAATCATAGATACAGTTATCAAAACTGTTCAACGGTATCAGTCCCAAACCAACAAAGCATAATCATCCAGTCGATCGAGCGTATTCCTGATTCTGCATCCTTTCAACGGTATCAGGCCTAAACCAACACAAGATCGTCTTCCGGACGATCGCCGTTATCTACGTCCTTTCTCTATATCCTTCCTTTCATCACCCGATCCCTTTGGAATACGAAACTTATATTTAAATTTGAATAAAGCAAAAGGACGGCACTCTCAGCCTACAATCCGAAGTGATAGTTTCGCTAACTCGCTGATTGCGATAGACAATTCCATCTCGCTTGTGCCTACGGATTAAAAACCTACGGATGTATGGTTCTGTATCCAATGCACTGAGATTAGGAGAGAAAAACTTAATCTTCATTCTATTCGTTAAGAAAGTGCTAGCAACTAAATTTGGAGGAAGTCCGAAGGTATGGGCATTTTTTAAGAAAACGTTCGACGATAGGAGCGAGGAGGGTAAATTCACCGATTTGGATTTTAGATTTTTGAATTTTTAGTAAATTCACCATTAAAACAAGATTAGAGCTAGCAGATTCAATATGCACCCTATTAGTAGACTCAGGTTCCGACATTTCTATTATCAAAGGTAACAAAGTAAGACCTACACAAATTTATAAACCAAAAGATATCGTGGATAAGCGTAGAAGAAAGAACAATAACCACACATGGGTCCACAGTTACGGATGTAATCGGGGAGGGAAAGAACATCCAACAACTATTTCACATCCCAAGATACAGATAAATTATTTGAACAGTTACTCTTAAGTTACAATGACATTTTTCATTTACCAAATGATCATTTAACTACCAATAATTTATACGAACAGGATATAAAATTAGAAGATAAAAGACCCATTGTTGCGGCAGCAACGGGATTGCTTTAGGTCGCATCCGGGTCACTCTGCTCCATCCAAAAAGTTGTTGTATAAATTGTGCCACTTTTGCAGCATAGATTCCCACGAACCTAGAATACTAGCGGAAATTTTAATGCACAATTTGTTATAACAACTCCTTTCGGGCAGAAACCCATCTTTTCCTATAAATCTGTTTTTGGTTGGAACTTAGGACACTGAAGGGCTTTCCTTCGCGTGGCCTGGCCCGAGTTCCGCCGTCAACATTGATGGCTCCAGAGAGGAAACGAATTCTTATTCGTCAATACCAAAAAACTCTAGTTAGGGAACGACTTTCATATCAAGAGAGGATACGAAATTTATTCGATCCAGTTTGTAAAGAGATAGCTCAGCTTTACAAGAACGAACCTGTCCAGAGAGAAGGCGTTCAACCCCAAGGCTTAGGCCATTAGGAACAAGCGAACTCTACCTGTTGGGATAAACCCTTCTGTGAAAAAACTGACCTACGAGCTACCTTACGGAATAATATTTGATTAGGAAAGAAACATTCTGTTAACGTAAAAGGGATATCAATAGAAACTAGAAAGAGTTCCAGGAGTAAAAAATTCTGTGTGGAAAACAAGGATGGCCATTGCAAACTTTGCACCAGACCTGATGATGCTGACCAATCAATGGTTCAGTGTGACGAGTGTGATAGATGGTTCCATCTATCCTGTACTAAGTTAGAGAAGAATCCCGGCAAGGGGGAGGAATATCTTTGGGTAAAGTGTAAGTTCGATAAATCGAAGTCGATGCCTCTACCTGATGATCGCGGTCAAGATTCTGTAGTCAATGCAGTCAATAATTGAAGCGTTAAAGAAGAATAACATGAGTGATAGTACCTTTTGTAATATCCTGGAGATTTGACCCTTGATAAAACCATAGTGCCCAATATGCCGGATCAGAATATGACTATCACCGTGACAACTGTGCGATAATCTGAATGTCAAAATAAAGATCATTCGTTTACGGATCGTTGTACTGACAACACCTTCAGCCTTCTGTTTATTCTTCTGCCTTGCGATATTGTACCTTTGTGATACGTTCAACGTTTAATTCAAATTGGTAAAACTCGAGGTTTTACACTTGTATAAACGTACAACACTCCGAGAACTTCCTTTCTTTGATGGAAGAGCAAAGGATTGGCCTAAATTCAAAAAGGAAACCTCGGAGAAAGCTGGATTCAGTAACTTAGAAAATATGAATCGACTTCAAAAATATCTGAAGCGAGACGCAGAAAGAAGCGTAAGATCACTTTTTCTGGATCCCGTAAATGTTAAAATGATCATGAAAAGATTGGAGGAATTAATCGGAAGACCGGAATTAATCTATCAAGTATTGCTCAGCGATGTTACAAGAATCCGAGTAGATAGTAATAAAATTCCGGAACTTAGCGAAGCGATTGAGGCGCTTGTAACTAATATAGAGATTATGGATGAAAAGTCTTATCTTTACGATCATAGACTGATTGATGAAATTGTGGGAAAATTACCCTATCATTTTCAAACCAACTGAGTGGAACATAAGCAAACCATTAAGAATAGTGGAATTATTAATCCATCTCATTTCTCCCATTGGCTGTTGCCTGTAATCATGTAATCATGTAAACATGCCTGTAATCGGGGAGGGAAAGAACATCCAACAACTATTTCACATCCCAAGATACAGATAAATTATTTGAACAGTTACTCTTAAGTTACAATGACATTTTTCATTTACCAAATGATCATTTAACTACCAATAATTTATACGAACAGGATATAAAATTAGAAGATAAAAGACCCATTGTTGCGGCAGCAATGGGTTTGCTTTAGGTCTCATTGGGGTCACTCTACCCCATCCAAAAAGTTGTTGTATAAATTGTGCCACTTTTGCAACATAGATTCCCACGAACCGAGAATACTAGGGGAAATTTTAATGCACAATTTGTTATAATAACTCCTTTCGGGCAGAAACCCATCTTTTCCAATAAATTTGTTTTCGGTTGGAACTTAGTTGCAAAACGGTTCGTGAAAACCTTTTTTAGATAACGATTTCCACAAGCAAATTGCATCAACGTGCAAAATAAAGATTTCAATAAAATGTCATAATTTCACAACGAAAGGTGATTTACGATCACATCGAAATTAAAATTGAACCTTCCCAGTTGGTAAATGCAACATAATGCAGCATTATCCAGCCGACACCACGTGGAGGTTGGGACAGGGTTTTGTCAGCCATCAGCGCATTAGATTCTATTACAACGTTTTTAGTACACTCACTTATAATGTAAATTCTTCCGGAACGTACGAAACGATTTAGCACAACACACATTTTAACTTCTTATGCGCTTGAAACTTACAGCAAGGAAAAAGCTTGAAATCACTTCACCTTTCCGTTTGACACTACCGACACATCTGACACGTGTGCCTGAGAGTAAAACAATGAGCTGCTGATCGCCAACGTGATCACTTTTTATAACGATTTTCTTGTTTTACGGATTTGTGTGTACCCTTTCTTATGCTCAGGCAAGATTTGAAAAATAACCCTGGCCACGGTGTAGGGTATCAAATCTATTGTATTTCCCCTTAGAAAACCGGGTAATGCACGTCTGCAAAAGCGGGTTACATTTCCCTATTTATATTTCCTTACCCTCAACCTTTTCTAGCGCCGTTCAGTTCGTAGGTACCGATTAGAGCATCTGTAAATGTTCTTATTGCCGCTCCGACGATGATGTTCGCTTCGACGATGATCCGCCGTATGTTCCGGACACCAGTCACCCGATATGCTGACGTCAAAACAACCCGATCTTCGGTCCGTTGTGAAAAAACTGTCCAACTTTGTTCATGCATTTTTGCAACATGAATGAAACTTATGTCGGTAGTAAAAGTAACATTTTTTTTTGGCTTTTTGATCATATTTTTGCATTTTTATGTGTTTTTTGTACCGTAGTGCCATTATAGGTACACAAAACAGGCATGTTCCTTTAGTTATAAAATCATTAAAAACAGGAAATTTTAGATTTTTATCCGGAATATTTTTACCATGTCGTATTGTTTTCACAAAACTAAGTAACAGAAATGTGTTTCCTGTTAGTAATTTATCAAAAAAGGCCCTAAAACCGCATATCTGGCTGAGTGCAAAAACGGACTTCGAATCAAGCACATCCTTCCTGCTGTGGTGTGGGTAGACTACACTCGTTATTCAGTGCTACAGTCAATATTCTCATCACTCAAATTTATACATTTGTACGATCAAATTATGTAAGAAATCATTATTATGCCAGTAATCGTTGCTATTCATATGAAAACAGCTGCAAAACTAAGTTCCATTTATATTATATACAGTTTTTTATGTATCTTTACCACCTTTTTTTGACTTTGTATTTACCACCACTTCCTAGTCCTAAGGAACACAATACGACGAATATAGGAACCATACCACCATTATATAGGTACAACAAATATGTACAAGTCACAAAAACATGCATTTTTTCGTAAATTAGTTGTGTTTGGCGGTAAAAATGATTGTGCTTGCGAAGATAAAACATATTCCAAATGTTATGTGTTAACATATTCATAAATTTACCTTCCTGGCACTTTACACATATTAAAGCACATCTGTACTCCTACAAATTATTGCACCACTGAGTTTTTAAAGTTTTTTGTTCGTTTTTTTATCAATTCCTTCTCAGATTTTGCTACAAAATTGTTGGAGTAGATCCTACGTTTCAGGTTGGCCCGATAGGTCGCTGCTGGGGGACATTGACGGGTTCGCCGACTCAGGTAGCACATCGATATTAAGCCGCTCCATCTCTTCCACCGATCACTTCGAGTAGTAGGCTGACGCCGCATCCGGTTAAAACACACGCATTCGATATTATAAAATTCACGGCCAATTCGCAATGGCGTTCCCTGCTCGCTGATTGTCAGCCAAAGCAGCACCTTCTTGTGAAACTTGGTGTGTGAAAAGAACTTCTCTTCGGAGCTTCGTGGTGGATATAACATATGAAATGCTTTGCCAATCATTTCCATCCAGAGGGACATATGTTTCATCGTCCAAGGTACAAACAATTTTGTAAATAATTAGCTAATTAATTTCTTACAAAGAATTTTGTACCTCTTGTACAAACCCGTTTTTAATCTGTAGGAAAATCTATCACCAATACATTATACAATTTATTTTTACCGGTAGGTCCTCCAGAAATTCATAAATTGGCAGGGTTCTACACAACAACGATTCATTTACGAGAAAATGTGCGAAATAAGGCAGGAAACTGCGTCCACTACGAACTCCAGAATAAAGATGGGTAAAGTTGACGAAAATCCGGAGTCGACTCCGATCCAACTCCGATAATCTCGGAACCGACACCGAAAGGCAGGTCCGCTCAGTATTATCCAGAGTCTTTCGGAATTATCTGGAGCCGTCCGGAGTTGCCCGGAAACGCCCGGAGTCGTTCGGAGACGGAGCCGTCCGGAGTCGTCCAGTGTCGTCCAGAGTCAGAGTCGGAATCAAACAAAGGCTTATATACTAAGAGCACACGCACAAGTGAAACACAAAAAACACTGATCAAAAGCACATTGCACCGGACGACTCCAGTTGATTCTGAACGACTCTGATTCCGGTCGACTTCGATCGACTCCGGACGACTCCCATTTACTACGGCTCCGGTCGACTCCGGCCTACTCCGGACGACTTCGACTCCAGACAACTCCGGACGACTCCGAATCCGGGCGGAACTAGTGAGTCCCATTTTGCTGCAGTCTGAAGTTTATATAGTCGGAGTCAGACAGGAGTCGTGGGTGCGTCCCAAAGGCACATCACTACTCCACAATCCGCGACGTGAGATATATGTGTAGCAATAAATATGTTTCCGATTAGCAATAAATACAATACTACAATAAATACTGACCGTAATTAATTTCCCTTTTACGCACCTTTTCCTATTCTTCGAATGATCCACACTAACACACCCTCCCATCATCCCATTCAAAATCCGAAAAAATCCGATTCAAAATCTTATTGGATAAATCGCTGAATTGCTGAAAGCTGCTGACATTGCGCGCATACTGTCAAACCTAAACCGATGTAAACAAAGGCGCTTTCTATTTCTCTGCCAGCCGCCGAGCGAACACAACTCACCGCAACATGGGATTTCTAACGATTCTTAAGAAAATGAAACAAAAAGAAAAGGAAATGCGAATACTGCTGCTGTGCGTATGAAGGGGGAAATTTTCATCCTGCGTGAAGTGTTGTTATACTCTTTGTACCTAATTTTCTTTCCAGCGGCCTCGACAATGCCGGCAAAACCACCATCCTGAAGCGCTTCAACGGTGAACCGATCGACCAGATATCGCCCACGCTCGGGTTCAATATCAAAACGCTGCACTACAATGACTACGTGCTGAACATGTGGGACGTCGGTGGGCAAAAGTCGCTACGGTCCTACTGGCGCAACTACTTTGAGTGTACCGATGGGCTGATCTGGGTCGTCGACAGCACCGACCGGATGCGCATGGAGTCGTGCCGCGAGGAGCTGACGCTGCTGCTGCAGGAGGAACGGCTGGCCGGCGCAACGCTGCTGGTGCTGGCCAACAAGCAAGATCTGCCCGGCGCGCTGACGGGCAACGAAATCAAGGACATACTGCAGCTGGACAAAATCGAAACGCATCACTGGTCGATCCAGAGCGTCAGCGCCGTCACGGGAGGCAAACTGGTGGAAGCCATCGATTGGTTGGTGGAGGACATTTCGAAGCGTATTTTCACCTTAGAATAGCCTGAACGAATCAGTCGGGTTAGGTTAACGCAGCCAAGGCAAATCACATGCTTTATTCAGTGGAACCATTAATCGCTCATGGCACTGTTGTTCCAAATTCGGTTCTTTGTTTTCGCGTTCCGCTTGTCGCTGGTGCTCAGTGGCGTTAGGTGGGCAGCGTCGACGATGTTCCTGGGGCGGGAGAAAAAAAACAACGGAATTGTTACTCTATGGCTACAGGCGCTATGCCAGCTGGCAGCTGTGATACACCTACTTGAAATCATCGTAATTTTTCGACGTCAATACCGCTCGCAGCTTTGCATCGTTTCGGACCGCGTACAACACATCCTCACGAATTTGCTCCAAACAGCGTGCTTCGAGGGTGATGATATCTTCACGTGTTATTGTGACACTCCTGCTGTCGCCCATAGTGGCAAATTTTTGTGTGAAACCTCCTTTCCAGTCTGCTCGAACGAACGCAAATAACAACAGCATGTGTTGCTCATGGCAACGCACGCCCCAAACCGGATAAATGGTTGGGTTCCTTGTGCATATGGGTTCCCTGTGCGTTGTGTTTCGTATTCGTCAGTACAATAATACTAGCAGAGATTCTTTTCCAAGGTTACTAATATCGAATATATTTCTAATTTTCTTCGCTTTTACACATGACATACATTATTGTATCGGTGAGGAAATAAAACGAAAAACTATAGTTAATTTCATTTACAAGTAATGCCTTCTTCGCTTCTGTGAGTCCTAATCATCTTTTTAAACTGCTACTTACACGAAATCATTCTCCATAAGCTAATATCGCCATGGTTTGTTCGGCGAAAATGCTGCGTTCCTTACAGGAATATCATTTTCTGCTCTTTGCTGTTTTTTGCATATATATGTTAAATCTAGCTGCGTAGTATCTAATAATCGAATCCACCAGATTGGCGGATTTCATCATGTAACCGTAATAGTGCATGTTCTAATACTAAAATGCAAATGTGAGTGCATGTGTGGCGAATTCTAATTACATGGTCTTAGTTGCTACCACTGAAACGCAAAGCAGTGTGTGTCACGTCGCGAGAAGGAGTTAAGGAGATACTTCCACCAAGCGCGAATTGTACTTCGAATGCCTTTTTTTAAATACGGCTAGAGTAGGCCAATTGGACACGTTGATGATTATTTTACCACCGGAACTTCACTGCTGCTGGGTACAGTATGACGCTCCGGCTGCGTTTCGGGATGATCGGCCTCAGGTGACCGTTCGACAGAGTTTTTTACGTCAGCTTGTGTCGTTTCAGAAGCATTAACGCTGCTATCATGCTGCTGCTGTTCGGGGCGTTGGGGGGTTGTAGTACCCTGTGGTTCAGTGGCGAGTTCGGAAGAGCTGTCTTGGTTACCGCTAAACCCAGCTGTTTCTGTCTCACAGTGTGTGTGTTCATTCTTTTGAACATCTTCCACGAGCACCTCCTCCTTCTCAGCTGAACGTATGTTTTCAACCGATTGTGAAGCAACAGGAAGTGACACGCTACAGTCAGATGTTTGGATCGACTCGTTTGTATCGTCCTCTTCCACGAGTGCAGCATCCGTAGCATCGTTGGAGGGTGTTACATCAGGAATATCCTCAACCGATGGAGAAGGAACAGGAAGCAATGGCTGCGTTTCCACACCACAGTCTAGGGAAGGTTGCTCGTGCTTCGTTCGTTCTTTAGCCTCATGCATTGATGGTGCAGCGTCGCTCTCTGATGATACATTGTTAGGAATATGCTCTTCCCCAGGAACTGGATGTGGTTGTGCTTCTTCATCACAGTCCCGTGTAGGTTGACCGTTTTCTGTTCCATTTTCGGACTCGTCCGCATGTGTAGCATCCTCAATCGATGCAGAAGAAACAGGGAGCGACAACTCCGATTCCACAGTTGGTTGTCTACTTTCCGTTTCATTTTTATGAACATCTACCACCTGTGCTGGTTCCTCCGGTGATGGGGAAGACACGGGCGAATCCGGTTCCACTGCACAGCCGAATGTTGGTTTTGCAGTTTCTGTCTCATTTTTCTGATCAACATCAGCATCTGATTCATGATAAGTTAAATGGTCTGGCCGTTCAGACGCTGGTTCTGCTACATCTGACACAGGTTCTGTAGCCTGCAGGCCTGACAAATCATTTACTTGGTCATGTAAAGCATTGTCGTTGCTTGCTTCCGCTTCTATCGCTGATGGTTGTGGTTCGCATTCCGATTTGTCCAGCCCTGGAACTCCACAGCCTTCCGCAGTGTGCGGAATCGAAGCTACGGAGGCAATTTTTAGCTCACTCACATTTGCTGCTGCTGGTACTGGCACACTATTTACAACCGCTTCCGGTAAGCTGGCCGAACCATCGTCTGCTAAACACGTGTCGCGAGAATTATCGGCAGCTCCGGCAGCTGCGGTATCAACCTGCTCCTCCTGCAACGCTTTTGACGGCTCAGGGGACGCCTCAAACGCTAACGACGATGTGTGGTCCTTTGGATCGATGGATTTGACCTGCGAAATCACCGGCAAAGCGTACCGATCTTCTTGTCGCTCGGCAGGCTCTTCTGCACTCTCTTTGGCGGCGGATTCCTGTCCCTCGGCCGTCGCTGGCACGGACGATTTTTGCTTCAGCAAGGCAAACGGATTAATCATCACGTTGGGTTTGCCGCTGGCCGTTGCGCTCGATTGGCCGCTCGGGCTCGGCTTTTTGCCCCCACTCAGGCGGACACCCGTAAGGCTCAAGGGATTGAGCGCCTTTCGTGACGGATCTTGCCTGCCGACCAGACCGTTGCAAGATGGTGGTTGCGCTTTCTCTGCCCCATTGTCGACACGCTCCCGCTTGATGCGTGTTCCATCGAATGCGACAATATCGGCCGGAGGCTCATTGTTGGTGCTAGAGGTGAATTCATCCTGCGGCTCTTGCTTGATCCGTACCGTGCTATCGAAGGGCGAACCATCTGTGAAAGCATGTGGCTGTAGGTCTTCGTACGGTTCTATCGGTTCCTGCTTGATGCGCACTTCCATCGCGATCGGTTCCGGTTGCGCATCTACCACCGGGGGCGGCGGCTGAACGGTATTTCGCTTCGTCGCCGGTTTGCTCGCCTTTTTAGCTTTACCTTCACCCGGGCTACTATGCTTTCGAGCAGTGGCAGACGGGGTGGTTGCGGCCTGCGACGGAGCGGATTCCTCACCGACCACGGACGCGTTCAGCAAGCCCTTCTCCTTCTTGATCTTTATGCGCAGCGCTTGGTACGGTGAGTATGACGAATCGGGATAACTTTGCAGCACGTCCGCGCTCGGAACCGTCTCATTGGCGTCCGTTTCATCCGACGGCTCTTGCTTAACCATGACGTACTCGGAAGCATCCGCGTACCCTTCGAAATCCGACTCTCTGTCCGAATGTTGCTCCTGTTTCACCGCGACCATTTGCACCGTGGTCGGCTGTATCGATTCGGCGCTTTGCGCTGCTTGAGATCGTGTATGATTCGGTTGGTGTGTGTTTCTCGCGGCACTTGACCCATCCTCCTCGTCGCTGCTATCCAAATTGATCACTTCAACACTATTATTGGCCACAGATTCCGTGTCTGAGGCATTGCCATCATTACCGTGATGGTCAAAATTGTCCTCTGCGGCGTCTCCCATGTCAGTATCGTAATGGTTCACCGTCGGGGCAGATGCTTCTTCACCCTCCATTTCGCGACGACCGTCGTCCGCTGGTGCCGGCTCACTCTCACCCATTCCATTCGGTACGCCGCCTGCACTGTTCGTTAAGCTGGCCAGCAAACTGGAATCGTCAAGCGCTTCCTGCTTAACATTGGCCATCGATAGCACCACCATCGGCTGGCTGGCCGCGTCGCCCGGCGGCCTATCAGCGGCACTGGTCGAACCGGATCGATCGCGCTTCTTTTTCTTTTTGCGCACCTTCGAAATGGTTGCGATGGCTTCGTTCACCGACGAGAGCATGCTGTTGATGGTGGCTATGTCCGAATTGCCATCGACCGTCGCCCCGCTGCGCAGCAGGGTCGTAATTTTGTCCGTCTCCTCTACCAGCGTTGATTTTAGGCGCTTCCGTTCGCCCTCCATCCCGTTGTCGTGCGTTTCGTCCGCATCCGCGATCGAGTTCGTCTCCGACTTCATCGCGTCCGGCGAGTCCATCATCATCGAGGGCGAAAGTGGCAGCTCTAACGTTTCCTCCTTCATTTTTTCCCGTACCGACGGTCGACCTCTTCGCTTCACTTCCGTACTGGTGCCGCCCGGTGGTAGCCCCGTACCGCGCGCCGCCACACCCTCCATCAAACCGTTGGCCAGCGGGCCCGGTTCAACCTTCGGCAGAAGCGCCGGCTCGATCAGCGGCAGCGTGCCGGTACAGTACAGCATGTAATGGCGGAGGAGCAGATTTTTCTTCACGAAATGCTTGCCACACTTTGGGCAGCTGGCGCGGGCGCGCATGAAGCAACCGTGCCATTCGTAGAGGTTGCGCGTTTTGAACACCTTGTTGCACAGCGTGCAGCTCATGTCGGGCACCAGCGTAACGTCGTACGTTGTTCGGGGCCCTTTCACGCAGCTGTTCGTCTCGATGTGCCTGAAATGCCAAACCAAAAGAGCATGTTAGCAATGGTCGCAATACGCGCAAAGAGAGAGCCACTTGCACTTGCAAACTCACTTGTTGAGCGTTCCGGTTTTGACGAACTTTCTGTTACACCGGAAGCAACTGAACGTAGTGCGGCTCAGCTTGTGCCACAGGTTGTGATCCTTGTACTCGGACGCCGTGTCAAAGTACTCCATGCAGGCGCCACAGCCGAACTTGTGTATGAGAGGCGTATGCTTGACAACGAGATGCCGCTCCAGCTCGGTGCTTTGGCTGTACGCTTCGTTGCAGTACTGGCAGGCAAACTCGAACTTGACGCGCTTCTCCGTCGGCCCATCCGGGAACGGTTTCGTATCGGCGTCCTCGCTGCTGCCCGGCTCGTCCGACCCCGGCGCATCCTGCTTCTTTCGGTTTCTCGTCTTTGGACCGCGCTTCAGCGAACGCTTCGTGTCAACCGTGTCCTCGTCCGGCGGCAATTCTGGTGTGGCTCGTACTTCGGATTTCACCTGCGATTAAATTGGGATTTTCAAAACATTTTAGGCAAGCAGCTCGATCGGTGGTATGGTACAACACCACGTACCAAAGAAATTGAAGGATTCACGACGGGCAGATTCAAGATAGAGCGTGTCTGAAGGTTTGTCGATGCGCACATCAGCCGATACTCGTAGAAATCGTTCACCTTATCCACGCAGAGAGTGCAAACGTTTTGCGGCATTTGATCGTTCGCGTGTACCTGTGTACAAGGGAAGCAAAACAAATACAGTGTACCGTTGTGTTTACGGAATGTTGTGATTTCGCCGGTTCTGCACACACACACACAGGCAAACTTACCCTTATTCCAACGCATTCTTCAATCTTTTTGGCCAGCGATGGTTCCTCGTCCTCCGTTACTAGAATTACATCCTCCTCCTCCTCGCCGAGTATGGCAATCTTATCCGGATTGTCGACCCCGCACAGACGGCAAATGTTGTACACTTGCTGGCGAAGAATATTGATCGAAAACCGCTCCATGGTGCCAGGCACGTACCGACGGGCACCGGACGCCGCTTTACGCCTTGCCGGAGAGGCTCGGGAATCCTTCACTCCGTTCCGGAAACACACCGCCCCAACCGAATTCACGGCCACATTTGTGCACCAGCAGTTGTTTTCATTTACTATTGCTGCTCTGCGAAAAAGAAAAACACACTGGTTTCACTGTTCCCGTCAGAACGAACCCGAAGATGCTGCCCGTTTGACATTTGATAGCATCGCAAACCGACCCAATGGGTACACAGGGGGCAACCCACCGCACAACTGTCAAACGCGCTGAGCAGGCTGTACAAAGCTGCTTTCACACATGCAAGAAACAAACTGCATGTAGGGTGAAACAAATGGCTCAATAGCAAGAGAGAAAAAAAATAATGCACGGACTACCTCTCAACTCGTCAGCACCCGAAAACCCATGCACATGATTCGGTTTCTGGGAAAAGGTACAAGAGAAGCAACCAAAAAACCTCGCCATACCCAGGCAACCGAATACGGTACCGAAAATAAAGGAGAGCTGGCACAAACCAGTTCCCAGAAAAAATGTAAACAATCCTAAATACCTGTTTCGATCTGTATTTATGAAAATTTTGCAACTTTACTTATTTAGGCATGATATTTGTAAAATTGCAAGCCACAAACTAGAACTAGACACTGTTTTCAACAATAAATAACGCTTCGCCGAGCGGGCCCGTCTCCAACTCCGGCGTTCACCGAACCGAACTGCGAAATAGCTGACCGTGCTACAGACAGATCAACATAGCTGCTGCGAAAACTGGCGAGAAAAATGACAACCATCTTGCAGCGAAAACTCATATCGGGTTTGGGGAAAATATGCACAGGGAAGAGCTCAAACCATATTGGGCTACAAAAAGGGCCTATCACACGTTGGAAGATTCCTACAACATAGATATAGCACTAATTACCTGTTTATTCCATTCAAGCAAGTAATTCGGCGTCACAAAAGGCAAAACAACACAAACCACACCGTAGCACTAGGGTAAATTGTTTCGGCGATCTGAAACCCATCGACACAGCAAATCAATTGTCAGTGTTCGTAGAATTGTTTTGCAGCTCTCATTTGCCGCTTCTACATTCAGCGAGAACTCTGGTGGGATGGGTTGTTCGATTGTGTTCGATTGGTTGCTTTTACACCTAAACAAAGGCGTTCTTAGATTTGTGGATTTTCATTATGTTTTGTGACTGTTTACAATAATTTGTAACGTTGTTGAACCACTCACCTTAAATTGCATGATGCTATTATGTACATTTACACTATCTGGACATCATAATCGGAAGTGATGATCCTCCAACATAAAATAAAAATTTATCAAAAGTGATCACGGACATGGCGAGAAATTTGCTGAGATCTGTCGCACCAAACATGTTATCAGGTTTTATCATAAAGGCTGCTAAAGTGTTTTTCCAAAATCCTAAATTTAATTTAATAATGAACTAAACGCATATTTTGATGGCAATTGACATCAGCTAGAGATTGACATTTCCTTGAGAAATTGGGGATTACATAATAGTTCGGTGCAAAAAGTGGTAAATTAACAAAACAACAACAGTAACAGTAACAGTAAGTTCTTTTTCTTTTCTTTCGTTTCCTTTCAAAACATTTAATTCGGTTGTCTGTTGTGCTTCTACACATGCAGGTGCGAAAGATCGATTCCCAATAATTCCCTATCCATTTCTCAGTCAAATTTTGGGTCGGTTCAGGAGCTCAGCTAAATGCTCTAATGCAATATTTTTTTATATACATTTGAGCTACATTTCACAGCTATCATCAGCATAAAAAAGGCAAATGACATTTCTGTGAGAACCTTAAATGCGCAAAATTTTCTCGCCCAACCCCCGCCCAAGAAGGTTGATTTTTATCGCTTTTGCTGGGCGACATTGTGGGGGACATCTGTCACTCTCTGCATACAAATTTCATTACCCCGCACCAGCCCTCCCCGATTTTTATACCGGAGCCCCCGGAAGAGAAATGTCAAGTCGAGAAATGTCATTTTGCTCTGAACAACTTCACCTTGTCATTTATAACACCTTGACCGGAGCCCCCGGAAGAGAAATGTCAAGTCGAGAAATGTCATTTTGCTCTGAACAACTTCACCTTGTCATTTATAACACCTTGCGCGTGGTTTGTGTCTCGGGGATATGCTGACAATTCGCTGCAAGGCAAAGTTTTATTGTTGTTTACGTTTTTCGCTACTTCCCTTGTTCAGCATAAAGCATACCGCAAAATTTTAATGCTCAGTAAGACTATTTGTATTCATTTGAAAACGATAAAGCGTGCACGATTTAATCGTTCGCTGCCCAGTCCCCTCCCCTCCCCACCCCCGATACCCAATATCAATGCGATGATCGTTTCTTAGCCAGATAGTCCTCCCATCGTCGATGGTTAAGCGTATCAAAGTCATCGCAATGCTCCGCGATCGCTTTCAAGTACTTGGCCAGCTTCACCAGCTCCTTGTCCTTGTGCCGGTTGAGGTGCGCCTCGGAAAACGGCTTGATGCGCAGCCCCGATTTCGGATTCATCAGAAAGTTGCGCCGCAAATCATCGAACATGATCGTGTTCTTCGACGAGTACTGGCTGTACTTGCCCCAAATCACGCCCAGCGGTTTGACCTCGATCACACCGCGCAACGGGCAAAGGACCGTTATCATGGCGGCATCGTCCAGCATAAACACCAGCTTGTAGTCCCGGGCCTCATCCGTTACCCCGAGCAGCTTCATTTTCTCCACTATCCATCTCATCGACGTGGCGGACCATATCGCTATGTCGTAGTCCTGGTAGGCGGACGTTAGAAACTCGTGTAGATACGGTCGCATCAGTTCCGTTCCTGCGAATGAAAAGAAATCAGGTTTAATCATGTGTTCCCTTTATAGCTAGTTGGTTGTCAATTCCGCCAACAACCATTTCGTTAAGTTACCGTTTTCAGCAGCAGACCGATGATCAAATATCGTATAATCGATGTCCAACACGAGCAGCCTTTTCCCTTCACGCGGAGGATTTAATTCCTTTATGGTGTAATCTTTAATCCGTTTGTTGATTTTGGCCAAGTAAACCTCCTTATTTTCGAACGCAACATTGTCTTCCTCCTCGTTGTCGAAATCATTTACCACACTACCGACGTCTTCGGGTCGCGACGCTGCCTCTTTGATATCGGACTCCAGCGAGCCAACCTGCATGGGATGTTACAAACGATTGAAGGCATTACTTGAATCCGATAACTAGGATAAAAAAGTCGTCTGCTTACCATCATTACTTTAAAGTTGGGCTTCAGGTCCATTGCACCCAGCCTGACATCATCCGTAACCGGCTTGCCTACAAATGTAATATTTACTCCAACAAACTAAAACGGAGACACGCGATACTGCTTCATCAAGAAGCATCCTTTGCAAATCCCCTTTGCTCGCGTAGCATTTTTCCTTACCTTTGTACTTTAAGTTGAGCAGCTTCTGTCGCTCCGGCCGGACCTGTGTTTTTTTGCATATTTCGTGCCTCAAAACGGCGACGGTATCGTGCTCGGTCAGATCTTCGATGGGAAACTCTTTGCCGCTCCATTTAATGATCAGCGACACTTCCTTCGAGTCCATGCTTTCAATTAAACAACGTTTTCGTAGGTCTCCTTCGGCCAGCAAAGTTGCTTTCGCTTCTGCAGTTTACGTTCTGCGATGCGGCAATTTTGACAGCTCACAGCAACACCCTTTGACAGCTTGGGTCGCGTCAAGTTCAACGAAATCGTCCGCACACACACACGCACACACAGACGCACACACAGATAAACAAACCGGCATCGCGCGCACTGTGTTGTTGTGAACAGTTCCGCAATAGAGTTGGAAAATGAATGATTTTCGGCAGAAATTCCCGTTCTTGGTGCAACTCGAAGCGTGCCACTTTGTAGGACTTTATAAAAAGGTAGTCTCTTTTCTCTTGTAAGATGCTCCAACATGCTGATTCACTCTCACCATTTTTAGCTGTATCAAATAAGGCTGCATTTTCCCGACTATCCCACCACAAACAATCACCGAGTGTCAGTGTTTTGTGGAAATGTTCCAATTACGTTAGAACCGGAAGTATCGTCCATTAAGGATGTCGACGAATTTGTTCAGAAGCTCATCGACTCGCTGGATTCTGGCAGAGAGGGACGACCGACCAGCAAACCGTGTTCTACTGGCGAACCATCCACTATACTCACCAACCTTGCCCTGGAATTGCTGTCCATCCAGCGCCAGTACGGTTGTGAAGTGGCATTTGATAAACATATAATGCACGTAGAGTTTAGCAACTTTGATGGCAGAAGAAACCATTCGCTTACCCTGAACCGCACCGGAGCGGAGCTGTTCAAAGTTGCCCAACACACCCTTCCGGAGCTTGCCGTATCGGAGCTGTTCAAACGGCAGACCACGCTGCAGCGGCACGTGCAAGTGTTTCTAGATCTGCTCGATCAGCTGGAAGAGTTTTACAACAATCTCAACACAATCGACGACCTTTGTTACGTAGTGCTGCCCGCCACAATCGACACGAAAACCGTGTACCGCATTTTCAAGTACGACCGGAAGGTGTTTCTGAAGGTTTCACTCCACCCGCTACAACCGGCCGCCATCGATGTCGGGTTTTTCGGCCCAACCAAGCAAGTCGCCAAGCTGCGCGAAATCTACGACGAGAGGCAGGACGATTGGGATGCGGACTGTAACGTTTACACAAATTTGCTGCGCATTTTCAACGTGATTGCCTTTCCAATGCGCCCGGCGGCTAATCATGAAGAGTCGCAGCAGCTGGGCAGTGAGCTGGGCGAAGATAGCTGCGGCATATGCATGAACTACCAGGACGGGTACGACCGTGTGCCGGTGATTTCGTGCGATAATGAGCAATGCAACTTGATTTTTCACATACATTGCCTGAAGGAGGTAAGGATGGGTGCTATAAAATGTGCATCGCTGTTGTACGATTTCACTAACCGCTTGTCTCATTTACATCTGCCTTTTCAGTGGTTTGCGACACAGCGAGAGAGTAAAAAAATCTTCACCATCTCCATAGGCAACTGTCCGTACTGCACGCACAAAATATCATCCAGCTTTGACGAGATGTTAGTTTTGTTAAGCTGATTGGCAATAAAATAAAATAATGTTTTTGTATTTGTAAATTTAATCAATCTATATCGCGCTATGTGTTATGTTCTTTTTGCGTTTGCTGAATGCAACGACTAGTTTGAATTGTGCTGAATTCATCGTTTTGACAACTGTCAGCAAACGACGAGCCGGCTGTCAAATCCGAAACAACAAACGGAAAAGAAATAAACGCAGTTGATAGCAAGTCCGAACAAGCTTCGCCGAACAAACAACACCAGCATGTCGGATATTTTTGGCAATTTGGATAATTTTCTAGAGAGTAAGAACACCGTGCTTTACCTGCACGTGGTGCAGTTTTCCTGTATTTCTCATGCAAAATTCTCCTTCCCTAGACTACGATGAGGATGACGTAGCATCAACAAGCGCGCTAAACGATTCACAAGACAGCATTGCAAACGATTCCCTCGATAGCAGCAGAAGCGATGGGGCACGAAAAACGCTCGCCGCGAAGAACAAAGCTACAGGAAAGGGGAAAAGTAATGCTGGCGGCAAAAGATCTCAAAGCAGCAAAAGCACATCATCAACCTCCGCAGACAGTATCGCTGATGTGGGCCATACTCTGGACACGTTAGCTTCAACTCCTGAACTGCTTCCGCCCGTCGTAGATTTGACGCCGACTGTCGCAGGCGTCGGAGGTCAGTTTTTAACCGTTTTTCCCTCACACCATTATGATACTTTTATTCTCAAAACCACTCTCATTATTCAACAACCACATTTAGTTACTCAACACGTTTCTTGTTGTATCGTTTCAGACGAAATTAGACAGCTTTCCCGTTTGTTCGATTCCATCTTTTGTTCGCAAAACCCAATCGTGAAGGAATTTCTGAAGAATAGTATGTAACTGTGCAAACAAAAAGAATGAATGTTTGATCTTACTGCTATTTTTTTTTTACTATTTCCTTCAGGGAATGCTACTGCCGCTAAGCGAGCCTACACTACAGTGTGCAACAGTTATCATCGGAAACCACCTGTAACAGCGAACGACATAAAAAAGTTAATGGGTAAAATCGATGCATCGAAACGTAGCTTGCAACAGCTAGAGCAGGAAATACAAACCCTTTTATCGCCCGTATCAACAAACCCCTTTCCGCCACCTTGCTCCCGCCGATCAAGAGGACCTACTGCACTGGCAAATCGAGCGCCAGTATTAGCTGTGGTAAGTAGCTCATTGGCTCCGACCACTGCTAAGAGACAGTGAGGATAATGGAACATGTCTTTTTTGTTTCGTTCTTCGGACAGATATCATTGGACTGTGATGATGACCCGACGCCATCGCAGCCAATTTTCCAATCACAATACCGGCGTGTGACTAGAAGAAGCGGAGCAAACGAGGCTGGCACTCAATCTAATACGGTATGTTGTTTCCAAATGTATTAACAACCTGCTGGTCTTGAACCTCAGAAACTAAGTCATAAAGCATTCTACAATCACCTGTACAGATTAGCTTAGACTCCGATGACGAGAGTAGTTGTGCAGCAGTAGAGCTGGAACCTTCATTTAGCGCCGCCAACAGTTCGTTCGAAACGGAAAACTACGAAATGCGCATCAAAATCAAGTGGGGCCGGGGCATCGAAACGTTCGTCCATCGGCGCTATCAAAAGTTTGAGGACATTTTTAGCCAGCTAGCGGCCAAAGAGTCTGCCGATCCGGCGTGCATTTTTCTCAACCTGGACGATCGCATAGTCTATGCGAGCGATACGCCCGATTCCATCGACTACAAACCGCACCAGTTCATTGGTAAGGCTGGTGTGAGGATGTACAAAAGGATGTACATTACCAATAATTTTTGTTTTTTACTTATTACTCCTCACGTCAGCTGGGCGCATTCTAAAAACCAAAGCGCCAATCCTTCCGACCGCTCACGGGCCGTCGGCCGGCCATAATAGCAACATGATCGCGCTGAAGGTACAGATGGAGAAACGGAAACAACCGCTACGGCTGCAGATTGACAAGAATCAAACCATGTCCGTGCTGGTGATTAAATGCGCCGAAGAGCTCAAGTGTGAGCCGAAGGACATTCGGCTGTACTTTGACGGCGAGCTGGTTGGCAATAATGATAAACCAGAGGATCTCGACCTGGAAGGGGACGAGATACTGGACATTCGTTTTGTGAAGTAACCGGATCAAATGCGCAGAGAGCTTTGTTGTTGCCCTGTTTTTTTTATATTATGATTTTGCATTACTAGTTTCAAATATATAAAGTCGTTCGACATAAATAAAATCATCTTTGATGGCAACATTTTTCAAAGCCAGTGGGAGAGAACCAGCTATCTGTAAATTTTGATACGGATATAGACGTCCCGAGAACAGTTATGTTAGAAACAGCTTTACTGTTCACACTTGGTTGCCCACGAAGCACGCTCCAAAGGTGCGCAACTTTTCGAGACAACGCGATGAAAAGTCGTTATTCGTAAAATGGCATTCAATGTATGTCTATTTATTTCAATTATTTAATTGAAGTGCGTAAAACATACTTTTCTGTTTAAAACACAGCATTTAAACCATCCCGGTCTCGTTACACAAAACCGTACCAACACGCTCAAAATGTGCCGTGCGCTGCCTAAATGTGTATTTCGTCGGGATTGCGTGGGCTCCGCGCTCGTACCCTGCTGCTGTAGGGCCGAAGATCAACACACACACACACAAACGCGCGTACGGGCGTCTTGAGAGAGTTTTCCTTTTCTTGCGAGCGATCTGCGATCTCGGCACGGCCATCTCCGCGTTTGGCCGTACGCGGTGGGCTCTCGCGCGTTCCCGTTCAGCACCTTCGCGCTCAGTTCGCATCTTGCTGTACGTGTGAACGGATCGGAGCGTCGATCCGCAGCGAGCTCTGTAGCGAGATATCCGTCTAACGGCCACCGAGCCACCGACCGTATTACGGCCACCATCTTACGGTAATCGTGCGCTGCGTGCGTGTGCGCGAAACCAGTGACCAGCAACCAGTGTGTGCAACCTGTCCGAGCTCGAGCTCGCTCGTCCCCCCCGCAGCGGGCATACTTATCCACCCGTTACCGAGCCGATTCGCGCGGCCGACCGCCACCACCACATCATCTAACGGGTTCTGGGGCTGAGGAATTCTGGGTTGCCCTAGTAAAAAAGCGCCTTTGCCGCGGACAGCAGAATTCAGCCTCCGGCAGAGTCCAGCACAGTTCGGGTGTATGTGTTTGTGTGTGCGTTCAGTGTGATTTCGAAGGAACTGCTGGCACCCGAAGCGTGAAGAAAACCTGTACGGTCGTGTCTGTGTTCGTGTGTGTGTGTGTGGTTATTTCAAATGTAAGAAATTATGTGTAATTTATGTCACTCAAGAGCTATGCTACATTCCTTCTACTAAGTGAAACTAATATTAATATTGTTGGTGTAATGGAAATGGTGCGATGCCCGTGTGTGTGCGGTGGTTCGCTCAACCCTTCGAAGTGTTGATTAAAGGTTTTACTATAAGAGAGAGAGAGAAAAATTACGGGGAAAACAAGCATTTCGGTGTGAAAAGAAAGCAGTGTCACGCACAATGGAAGTTAATGTTGAGTAAGGTGGAACCCGTGCATGACGCGAGAGAGAGAAAGACCTCTTCGAAACACATCAGCATCATCATCGTCATCTCCCGTCATTCGCACCACACACTATTGATCTTGCATTCCAATCGAAATCCATGCCGAGATACGGCATCCCATCATCATCATCATGATCATGATCATCACCACCATCGTGGCGAGCCGAACCATCCATCCATCCATCCGTCCGTCCATTCATCCCTTCCGTCGAAAGTCCCCTTCGAGTTATCGAATTCTTCGTACAAACCAGTTTACCACTTTCGAATTTTTCATGCATAGCATACCCACGGAACAGCAACCGACCCTGCCCGGCCGACACCGCGCCTTACCCAGCCCTATCCTCTTGCGGGCCCTGGGCTGAGAAAAGATCCGTCCCCCGGCCCCCGAAAGAAGAGAGTAAACGCGGGCGGGCGTATGTTTTGTGCGTCTCGGTTGTGCCTTTTTTTCGCTTCTCGCTCCTTATTTTCATTTAATTTTGAGGTCACCAACACACGCTCACACACAGACACCCTCGATAGCAACGCGTGCGGTGCGGTGCGGTGCGAAGGGATTCCGTGGCCGCTCTTTCTCTTCCTTCAATGGCTACGCGATGGAGTTGGCGTGTTTTTTTTCTCCCTTTGCTTCTTGCTTTTCTTTCTTCTCCCTTTTTAACGTTGGCAATAGTGTGTATGTGTGTATGTGTGCGCGTGTATGTCAAGCAGAGAAAGAAAGAAGCTGTGAATGAGATGCTGCTGGAAACAGGTGATGAGTGCGTGAGCGCCGTGCGGGCAAACGCGCGTTCGGGCCGCCCTTTCTCGTGCTCGTTCTCTTGGCTGCGCGGCATCGAAAGACATCAACGGGCAGACGGGCGAGGAACCCGCTGCACCCTGCGCGGTGCTTGTGTAACACACCGTATTGAACTATTCAAGATGATTTGTTTCATCGTCGCCCATTTGTTGCTGCTTTCTTTTGGTTCGCTCATCCTGCACTCCCCGCGGCTAGGTCTTCTTCGGTGCGCGTACCTCTTCCCGCCTACCTCGCTTATCCTCCCTACCGGTTTAAGCTGGAATCAACGCAACCAGACAGGGCTGCTCACAAAGGGTGTTCCGTTTAATATTTGGTCGATCGGAAATGTGGTTTAAAAAACAGTTAATTTTGCCAACAGACTATGGACTATGTTGGCTTACAACAGAATGTAAAGCGTTGTTAGATCAAAGTTTGGTTTGCAATATTTTTAGATTAAATCGAATGCTGGATTGCCAGTACTTAATTTAGTTTTTTTTTGCGAAACAAATTCAAATTGTTATTCAGAAAACATCTCAAATTTTAATAACATTTCAAAGAAGTTTTCAAACTCTTATGATATATATTTTTTAATTGGACGTTCTTAGAGCACACATTTGATCCATTATCGAATTTAATTAACAACAACACTGGGTGGCACAGACCTGTTAGTGCAGGAAGTGATGCAAGTTTTTGGTCATATGTATGTTTTTTTTTAAATTTGTAGGAAAAATCCTTCCATAATAAATTAACAAATTTATTTCATTAACGAAATTGAAGAAACTCATTCTCTCTATTTACATTTCAAAATTGCTCCATTATGTCATGCATCCAAGTTATAAATATTTCATTTGGAGTGTTTTTGATATAACTTTAATCTGTACTTCAAGTACCTTTTTTACATTACTGAAAAAATCATTAGAAATGCCAATAGCTTAAAAAATTATTTTCAAAACACTTCATTTTCCATGTCTGAGGTACTTTAATATATCTTAAATCACTAAACACCCTAAAAATAGTAGACCTCAAAATGAATATTTTATACTACTAATTTCAGAAAAAATAGAAAAATTTACAGCAATCTGAAACATCTAAAGATATGAAAACATATGATGAATATGTCCTTGGGTCAGTTTTTTTTTGGCCAGACAGTTACTTATCATTTATTTTCCATTAACTTATTTCCCCACAACATAGAGTTTCGCGTCTATTTGTGAAAGAAAAAAAAAGACTGATTTTAAACACATATTTGCTCGGTTCAATTTTAACCTACGCCCCCCTTTACGCAATCGAAATCCGCTAAATAAACTTGCGTTCATTTTTCCCCCTTCTCACTTTGCTTAATCAATCGCACATCGCAAGACGGTGCGCGACAATGGCGTAACCATTTCGTCCCTCGATGGTTGTTGGATGTTTGGTTTGAATAATCTTACCACCGATGCACACAATCGTCAACGTCAACATAATTATACGGCCACGGTCGGTACCGGTTTCTCCTCCCCTCTCTCTCCTTCCACCTCCCCTCCCTTCGCGCTGTATTTGATCGTCGAGTGCTGGATGCTGGATGCTGCAGTGATCGTGACACACGATAAAGCACACGGCCAGTAACGCCACAGCCACGAGCCGTATGAAGCAAAAAGAAAAAAAAAGCTCCCCTGCAATACCCCCTCTAATGCATCGCACCATCACACGCAAACGTCCATTCTATGCTTTTAGGAATTATCAGAGCGCGTGATCGATGGAAAATCTACCCTTCCCGGGCCGGTGAAAATTGATTTATTTGCTTTGATTTCACTTTGCCACCATATCCAGCAGCGCAGCAGCCACCAATAGCGTTTTCCTTCGGCGCGCACATTTTTCTCGCCATCGTCGCGCCATCTAGACGGCCAGCTCCACGCTCCTACTCTTCCACTGGTTGCAACCATGCGCAGACACACACACATACGTTCGCGCGCGCTCACGCAGGTGTTGTTTGTTGGCTGCCGTGGCATGGACAAAGCTCTTCAGAACACAGAGCTTCACATCAACATGAGCTAAATGCAGTCGCGTCCGAATGTGGTCGGCCTTGAAGGCGTTTGAAACGTTTCCACATTTTTTGATTCGCCGTTCGATTCGAGCATGGCGGTTTTCTTTCTTAGCACAAGAGACATAAAACAAAAGTTTGCGTTTTAAATCATTAATTAAACTTTCGAACACTTCAATTAGCCACCAGTTCAATAATAAAAGCCTTTCTCCCCGACACCCAGGCATGTGTGACAAGCTAGGCGAGTGCCGCTAAACCCCGTGCCCCACACACCCACACCCACGCTCCTCTAATCATGACGCCAACGATTGACGCGCGTCTGCTGCTGCTGCTCGCGTGCGCCCTAGCTTCCGTTTCGTGTGCGTGGCGCCCGTGCACCGACCTGGACGCGCTGCTCAAAATACCGTGCCGGTAAGTGTTTGGTAAATTGCGGCTGATTCACCCTCCACACTCCACACTTCAAAATCACCGCCCCCAACGCGCTCTCCCCCTCCCATGTTGGGGTGGGGCAAGCCACCTTTCGTTTGGCCTACAAATTTCACACCGATCCGTTTCGCCACACCGTTTCGGGGCAATTTTCAGATCGATACTCTGTTTTTTTTTTTGGTTTTTCACGGCCAAACTCGTATTGATCGTTTTTTCGTTTTTTTTTTACATTTGTACCTTTTCCTTTTTTTGCTGTAGATGCAACATTGAGACGGCTGGGAATAACAGCCAGTATGTTTTCGTGAACGTGAACTGCGACCGGACGACGCTGACAGCCCCGTTTCCGAGCGGCATTCCGATCATCTCCTTCTCGCAGCGCAACAGCGGCCACCAAGCGTTGCCGGTAAGTGTTGTTGACACAGCTGGACACGTGACGCGTCTTTTAGCTCAATGTTGAAAGAGTAACATATTACATTTACATTTACTTTAATCTTCTATATCGTCATGCTCTAGTGGTGACTGTTTGGGCAGAGAGTGGCCTAAGAAAACAAAACAATCAAATATTCTTCTTTAAACGATCAGAGCAAGATAGATTTGTTTAACGATTAATGTTGTTTAACGAAAATTACCTTGCAACCTGATTACTGCTACTTTTTGGCTCAACAACCGTTGTCGGTCAAGGCCTGCCTGTACACCACTTGTGGGGTTGGCTTTCAACGACTGTTGGATTACCCTCCCATAGCAGGATAGTCAGTCCTACGAGTCCAACCTGATTACTATCCTATTATACTGTGCTTCTGATTGCTAATAAATTGAAAAATTGAAGTGCATTAGATTTCGTTTGGGGACTAAAATAGACACATTGTTCTTTCAATTAATTGCTTTAAGTCTCATCAGACTCCTCAAAGTACCATGATCAGAATCGAATCCTTTTTCAAGAATTTAATCTTTTGACTCTTTTGGAATTCTTCAAAGAATAAAGGCTTTTTGAACACTGTTCAAATCTTTACGTAATTAAGTGTTCGTGCTTCTTTGCAATTGCGTGTTAAATTGAATCGTGCTAAACCTTTGAAATTCTTCGTAGGATTGATTATTTCTACTCTTTCACCTGCATCATGATGCTCCTTTAATCCCGGATTACAGCTTCAATGAAATGGAACGTGAATTTGTTTTTTTTTTTTGCTATATTTCATAAAAAATTAATCAGAATATGACTTATCGTACACCAAAAGAAAATAAATTCAATTCTCCAACTATTTAAACTATACTATATAACAGTGGCGATTTTAACTGTAAGCGAAGTAAGCAGTTGCGGGAGGCCCCGCGTATCTTTAGTCCAGCACCAGCATAACAGTTCATAGAATATAGAACTGCATTAGCAAGGAGGGCCCCGTGGGTAATGGACGTTGGGGCCCCATGGTACACGGAATCGAATCCGGAATCGCATTTGGCTCCGGAATCAGATTCGGCTCCGGAATCGGAATCGTCCTAGGAATCGCAATTTGCTCCAGAAACGGAATCAGAATTGGAATAAGCTCCGGAATCAGAATCAGTTCTTGAATTGAAATCAGATGTATTAGAAACGAGATCACTCCTGAAATCACCATGAGAATGTATCTGTAGCGGGTTCACGGAGGTTAGTCTTGCGGCTGTGTCGTTACCAAAATAAGGGCTTTATACTCACTTTTCAGTCACGAGTAGATCTTTGTGGCTATCAATATGTAGCATCATTGGACCCAAACGGCTATTCTTATGGAGATGCCAAAACTGACTGCGATTTCGAAGCCGTTTTCGATTCCGAACCCGATTTCGAAACCGATTCTGATTCCGGAGCCAACTTCGGAGCCAATTCCGGAGTCGATTCCGAAAAATGATTCCGGACCTATTATCCGGAATCGTTTCCAGAAAACTTCGGAGCTATATGGAATCGATTCCGACGAAAACTTCATTGTTCCCATCATTAATTGGGAGTTTACAAAAAATAAAGAGTTACCTCACTCACTCAATAAAAGATATGACACAGAAGTCCATCACTAACAAAACAACATAATAATGACTTACTAGTGTCACATTTTAAGTAATTCCCATCCCCATTGCACTCTCCCCCCAATAGGATCTTTCCATCCTGAATGCCCCGGTACGGAAGCTCGATTTTTCCAACAATGTGCTCCGTTCGATCGGCACCAAAGCCCTGTTCGGTAGCGTGGCCGAATACCTAACAGAGCTGCGGCTGGCCAACAATCTCCTCGGCGACAGCTTGAACCCGATCTTCTCCACGGACGTGCTGCAGGCGCTCCAGTCGCTCAAGGTGCTGGATCTGTCCGGCAACCGGATCATCGCGCTGGAGGAAAGCATCTTCGACGGCAATCGGCGGCTGGTGGAGCTGTACCTCGACCAGAACAAGATCGCCACCGTACCGGTGGCCGCCGTCAAAGAGCTGACCAGCCTGAAGCTGCTGTCGCTGCGCAGCAACCGCATCGAGTCGCTCGAGCCGGATGCGTTCAATTTCGCCAACAAGCTGGAACGGTTGGATCTGCGCAACAATCGCATCCGCAGCCTGAAGTCGAAGGCGTTTGCCAACCTGGCCAGCATGAAGGAGGTGCTGCTGGCGGGCAATCAGCTCAGCCACATCGACGAGCGAGCGCTCGCCGGGATGGATGTGCTGCAGAAGCTGGACCTGTCGGACAACCTGCTGTCCGAGTTCCCGTCGGAGGCGCTCGGGTCGGTAGTGTCGCTGAAGGTGCTGAACATATCGCTGAACAACATTGGCAAGCTGGAGTCGAACCATCTGGCGCAGATGAAGAGCCTGCAGATACTGGACATTAGCCGGAACACGATCGCCACCATCCTGCCGGGCACGTTCCGGGAGCAGCTGCTGCTCAAGTACTTGGATTTGAGTTTGAATTCTTTGCGCACGGTAAGTACGGTTTCATGGGTGGAAAGGTTTCACTTCCAAACATCACTCCTAAATGATGTCCTGCTTGTATTAACAGATTGAGGACGACGCGTTCGAAGGGTTGGACAATCTGCAGACGCTCATTCTGCGCGACAACAACATCCTCTTCATCCCGGGCAGTGCGCTTGGCCGGCTGCCGAAGCTGTCCAACCTCTATCTCGACTTTAACCGGGTCGCCGCCCTGTCCTCCAGCATACTGAAGTCGATCCAGCCGGAAAACATCCGCTACCTGTCGCTGTCGCGCAACGTCATCCGCGAGCTGCCGGGCGACAGCTTTGCCGCGTTCCGCAAGCTAATCTATCTGGACATTTCCGGCAACAGCCTCGGCGTGATCGGCGAGGACACGTTCAAGGGGCTCGAAGGGACGCTGCTCGAGATCAAGCTGTCGTTCAACAGGATCGCCTCGCTGCGCAAGTTCGTGCTGCCGAAGCTGCGCCGGCTCGATCTCAGCGCGAACAGCATCGACGATCTGGCGATCGACTCGTTCCACAGCCTGCACAACCTGCTCTACCTGAACATGAGCGGCAACGAGCACGTCGGGCAGGTGACGCGCACCATGATCTACCCGCTGACGAAGCTGCAGGTGATCGATCTGAGCCACTGCGGGCTGAAGATGCTGCAGGCGGATCTGTTCCACAACAACACCGACCTGCGCATCGCGCTGCTCAATCACAACCAGCTGCGGGTGATCGAGGAGGGCACGTTTCTCAACCTGAACAACCTGTTCGATCTGTCGCTCGCCGGCAACGGGCTGGAGCAGCTGCGGCCCCGCTCCTTCGTCAACACGGTCAACCTGCGCACGCTCAACCTGCGCCAGAACGCGCTGCAGGAGCTGCGCGCCGACATGTTCACGACCGAGACGGCGCTCGAGGTGCTGGACGCGTCCGACAATGCGCTCAAGAGTTTCGCCACCAACACGCTCAAGATACATCCGCGGCTGCGCAAGGTGCTGCTCGCGAACAACCGGCTGGAGGTGTTCCCGCCCGAGCTGATCGCCGATCTCGACCATCTCGAGGTGATCGATCTGGCCGGCAACCGGCTCACCACCATCCAGCAGCTCGACTTTGGCCGGCTGGCGAACCTGCGCGAGCTGTATCTGCGCGCGAACGCGATCGACTCGGTGCAGGACATGGCGTTCCACAACTCGTCCCAGCTGCAGATACTCGACCTGGCCGCCAACCGGCTCGAGCGCCTGTCGGAGCGCTCGTTCGAGGGGACGCTGCGGCTCGATCGGCTCGATCTGAGCGACAACAAGCTGACCGGCCTGCCGGAACAGGTGCTGGCGAAGAGCCGGGTCCAGCGGCTCGAGCGCGTCTCGCTCGCCGGCAACAAGCTGGCCAGCGTGCCGGTGGCCGCGTTCGGCGACCAGCACGACACGCTGCAAACGCTCGACCTGAGCCGCAACGCGATCCGCGAGGTGCCCCGGGCCAGCCACATGCTCATGATCAACGCCAAGCACGTCGACTTCTCGTACAACCCGCTCACGCCGGAAGCGATCGCCACCGTGCTCGGGCAGCCGAAGACCGTGCGCACGCTCAACCTGGCCGGGACGGGCGTGCGGGAGCTGCCAATGCTGGAGACGCCGTACCTGCGCAGCCTGAACCTGTCGCACAACAACATCTCCGCCGTTAGCGCGAAAGCGTTCGAAAAGGTGACGCTGCTCGAGCGGCTCGACCTGTCGCACAACGCGATCGGCGACGCGGACGGGCTGCGCGACATCTGGCCGAAGCTGGTGCTGCTCGGCTACCTCGACCTGTCCAGCAATCCGATCCGCACGATCACGGCCAGCACGTTCGAGCGGCTGGACGGGCTGACGGAGCTGTACATCCGCGAGCTGCCCGAGCTGACCCGGCTCGAGAAGAACGCGTTCAAACCGCTGAAGGACCTGACCGTCCTGCAGGCGTACCAGTTCGCCAAGCTCGGGTACATTGACGTGCAGGGCATCGTGCAGGAGCTGCCGGCGCTGGCCGCGGTTGATATCGAGGCGAAGGACGCCAACCTCGAGTCGGACCAGCTGCAGGTCCTGCACCATCCGAAGCTGCACACGCTCGGCCTGCACGGGTACGCCCTGCAGAGCCTGTCGTCCGGCGCGTTTGCCGGTTTGCGCAACAAGTACCTGACGGTGCGGCTGCACAACACCTCGCTGACGGCGCTGCCGCCCGCCCTGCTGCTGCCGCTGCCCCGCTCCGCTCACATCGACTTTAGCATTGCCGGATCGAAGGTGGGCACGCTGACGCAACCGTTCCTGAGCTCGCTGGACGACCGCAAGAACAGCATCCAGATCGATGGGCTGGCGACGAACCCGGTCCGGTGCGACTGCCAGGCGCGCGCCTTCCGCCGGTGGATTCTCGCGACCAAGGTGCAGGACGTGCGGTGCGCCAGCCCACCGACCGTCGCCGGCAAGCTGCTGACGGAGGTGGGCGACAGCGAGCTGGTGTGTGACGGCCGCAGCAAGGCGACGAGCCCCACCCAGCCGGCGGCTTCGAGCACGGGCGGCAGCACGCGAACGACGCCCACGATTAGCTTCTACAACTACACGTCCGAGGTGCAGATGACGAACGCGGCCGCCACGACCGAGCACGACATCATCTGGAGCATGCCGCCGGTGTCCTCCTCCTCGACGACCACGCGCACCAAGGGTTCCAAATCGAAGGTTTCGTCGGCCGCCATGCCGCCGCTGAAGAAGATGCCGTCCGCGAACGACGATACGCTCATCATCGGCATCGTGGGCGGGGTGGTGGTGTTTATCTTTCTGCTCATCATCTGCATCTGCATCTGCCGGTTGAAGATGAACAACGACAGCTACCACCATCATCATGCGCGCGCCGGCCACCCGATGCCGATGGGCATGCCGGGCACGCTGCAGGTCAACTACACCGGCAAGAAGGGCCAGCCGGCGGCCATGTATCCCACGCTGGCGCCACCGTACGCCCAGAGCTACGCCACGCTGCCCTACAAACCGAACGGGTCGCCGACGCAGGCCCGCCCCAGCTACTCGACCATCGGCCGAATACCGTACCAGTATCAGAACCACACGCTCATGTCCAGCCAGGCGGCGCTGCACCATCAGCAGCAGCAGCAGCAGCACGCGCAGCAACACGCGCAGCAGCAATCTTCCGGCACGCTCACCCACTCCGCCCACAATCCCTACATCGTGTACCAGGACGATAAGGTTTACCGATGATCGGTGCGGCGATGGAGAGGACGAACGACGAACGCATTGCCCCGGACGAACGTTCTCTGCTCATCCCGAAACCAACTCTACCAATGAGTTTCAGCAAGCCTGCGTGTGTGTGTGTGCATGATGAATGGATGTTAAGATTTGGAATGAAAGCGAATGGAACTTATGCTTATGCATGAGCGAGAGTGTGTGCGTGTACGAGAATGTGTGTAATTTTAATGATTACTGCAACGGTTTTTTTTTTGTTCATGTTTTGCCCTCACAGGCCTCACTACCGATGGGGCTGCTCGTTTAGTGCGTAAGAACCTAGAATTTCTTTCCGTACGTCATTTCTTCCTTAAATGCTATCCTTTTTCCCTACCTATTGTACCTCACTTGCGCTGTACGATTTGGTATTGGTTCAGCAATTTTCATCTTATTTTTAGTTTCAACTTTCTTTGCTGTTCCCATTGCGTTACGGGTCGTTACACCCTGATACGTATCCCTGTTCTAGGTAACAACCATACAATGCTCAATATAATTTTACTCCATAGTGAACATATTTAATGAACGTTTTCCATCTTCTGGTGCTGCCAATCGGGTAGGGTAAATGGCTGCACTGGCCCGCTACAGACAGTGAGGAGGTATGAAACAGTAAAGACGGCGGGCTTTGTAAGTAAAACGTAAATCTGCGTAATAAATCCAATAGTACTAATGACAACAGATGGATCCTTTTGTTTGTAATGCGATGAAAGAAAATAAATCATTTGGTACTTAGTTTGCACGATCGCGCTAGAAGCTGCTAGCAGACTTCGAGATCAGTGATCAAAACACTACCAGATTATTGCTTGAAATGGTGCCAATTGCGAACGTTCGATCGACATCGATTCGAGTAGACATTGGGCCAAGCCATATAATATATATATTGTAATATGTATTCCTAGCGCATTCGAGATGTATTCGAGTCCATTTGCTACTTGGACTTTTTGTGCAAAAACAGTTGATATTAAAGTAATTTTTCGCTTCGTGTTGTTGAAAGAGTTTCACACCTGTTTCTCGTTAATTTCCGTGAAACTACTAACGTCAGCTTAATCTGTATCTAATGTTTATTTTATTTTTTGCGTAAGGAATTATTCAATCACGACTGTTCAAGTTATTTGTATGGCATTTGATAGCCAAAATGGTGAACATAGCCAACACAATTGGGCCGGTCTGGTGGTACAGTCGACAACTCGTACGACGTAACACATGCCCGTCATGGGTTCAAGTCCCGAATAGACCGTGCCCCCATACGTAGGTAGGACTGACTATCCTGCTATGGTAACAATAAGTCACTGAAAGCCAAGCTCACTTCACTAGTGGGTACAAGCAGGCCTTTGACCGACAGCGGTTGTTGTGCCAAAGAAGAAGAAGAAGAAGCCAACACAATGTTTGAACACATTAAATCAGAATTGTTCGAAATAGGTTGTTGTATGGCTGTTAAAGCATAGCTAAAGACAGATACTTTAAGGAAAATCAAAATCTAGGAATATATTAATACAACGACCATAAAAACATCTTACAATCATGTTTTATGTGTTGAAACTTTTTACTTTTTATCGATTTTTATGTTTTTTCCATGAACTAAAAACATGTTTTTCGTGCAGTTTTGAAATGTTCGGGTAAGACTATATGGGAAGAAAGACACTTGATATGGGAAAGATGGACACCATGAAGGGTAAGATGGACCTGTCGAAAACTTTGGAAATTGAAGGAGATTACAGTATTTTATCAGTATTTTATGAAGAGGATTACAGTATTGCTTTCCACGTCCTGGTAACAACGACGGTTCATTCAGCCGTGAATCTAGGAAGTACCACTTCTAACACCTGGTAGAATATAGAATGTAAAGCATTATCGGAATATAGGGCACTAACAGCGGACGCTGCTTCAGTTTACAGTTCTACAGTCAAGAACATCCCTTTAGGATATCACTCCGAGGAAAGTCCACGACCCTAGGCATGTTTCTGGGATTTGTTGTTAATCTTCTTCTTTTGGCTCAACAACCTTTATCGATCACAAGGCCTGCCTGTACCACTTGTGGGGTTAGCTGTCAGTGACTTTTGGATTACTCCCATAGCAGAATAGTCAATCCTACGTATGGCGGCACGGTCTAGTTGGGGCTTGAACCCATGACGGGCATGTTATTAAGTCGTATGAGTTGATGACTGTACCACTAGACCGGCTTGGGACTTGTTAATAGGTCAAGCCATTTTGATCTTTTAATCCTATAGCATCTCTCATCAATTCCTGAACGATTTCATACCAATAACTCTTCTTTTTGTCTAATAAATTTGTCCAGGCCGTGGCAAAATATTGGGTTTCGTGAAGTGCCTGATCAGCGCCGATCGCTGATCAGCACAATGAATGGCTGTTATTTTGACCGGTGTTTCATTTCTCACTTATTTCAATGCTTTCATTAGTTGCCGGATGGTTAATATCTTCGAAAAACCTTCATTTAAGGTATTTGATAAAATCTGTTGATAATCAGTAAAGTAAATCAACAATTTTGGTGTCCATCTTTCCCTAAAACTGAGTTTCAGTCTTTTCCTCTTTGGTGTCAGGATGCATGAACCACCATAAAACGATTTTTTTCATTCATTCTTGATCTTTTGCCATTTTTGTTTTTTTGCTTAATAATCACAAAAACTCATTTATGTAATAAATCTTCCGAAAAAATAAACAATGCAAATTCATCTCAAGCTCTGTGATCCGCAGTAGTCAAATTAGATCCACAAGGGACGGCACGATTGTAAATTTGTTTTGTTTGTGAATTTAACGAATTTTGTATATATTATGCCCAAAATGTTCTTGTGTGTTATTTTACTTTCAGTTTAAATGCTGCATTGTTGAATTATTCGAAAATTACTTTTATCATGATTTTACGAGATGTGCCCATGTTATCCGAGGTGTCCGTCTTTACCTACCTTCTCCTATGTTCAATATCATGTACATTTTGATTTTCATTTACAGCCCTTATTAAGCTTTCTTTCAAATCTTCTTCAGCAATTCGATGTACAATAATATGACACGGATAACTTTTTCCGTCAGCAATATGCTGCTCGTATAATTTTGTTCACATTATATTTGTATAGTAAATTGTGCTTTACACGGTTCATTACTTTGTTCGCTCATAGATGGCAATACAATTGACATTTTCGCTTCCGATCGCGAACTGTTCCAGTAGTTTCCAATCACGCTCAAACGACTCACCGGGTGCCAAAGGCAATGGGTTTGTGTGTACGCCCTTTCCCTGGCCCGGTCCAATTAGTATCACGAAACGACCAGTAAACTCCTTTACATACTGCTCGAACGCAGCACCGTTGTTGAAGTAGCAAAACATCAACGCATCTGGCTGCTCGTCCTGCCATTTGGCCGTTACCTCTCGTAACGAGCTTTCCGATCCGCTGACGAACGCTAATGGAATGTACCGAACGGGTGCGTACTTGGAGCTCCACCATTCTTCGTCGATTTCTATACCGATTACACTGATAGCCTCTGGAAAGATGGAGAGCATGAACAAAATGTTATTTACGTCGGTTTGCGATTGAAGCAAATTTGGCGAGAGGTTGTTAGTGGCCTAAACATAGAATTTGTCAGACGAGAAGATAATACAGTGAAATCCCTCATAACGAGTGCTCCTTATAATACATTTTTCGCATAACCAGCAAATCTAAATGCTCTACGAATACCTCCTTAATGAGTAAAATCTCGCATAACGAGCAATTTCATTTTTGTTCCCGATAAGAAATCGTGCTCATTTCGAGTGTTTCAATACTAAGAATCTTTAAATATCAAGCTATTTCTAAAAGAGGCAGGTATAAGTGTGGAGGAAAAGTTTAAGGGAGGTGACACATTAACACTCACTACCAGCCCAAAACTCACGAAGTCATACAAAAATTGAAAATTGGGCGCGTTCACTCCACATCCAACTATTTTCAGATGAGATAGCGGAACTGAGAGTTTTGCTGCGCTTATCGATGGGTGGAGAAAGTGAGATAGTGTCTTCAGTTTAATTGCTCTATTTCCTTCCTTCTTATTTGACAATATTGGAGGCTCTCTTCGGCTTCGGTCGTAGAAGTGGGCAGGACGTGAATTTTAGTGTGTAGTGTATCTCCCTTAGAAGCGTGTTTCAAATGTGTGAGATGTATTGATGATTGTGTTCTTGCATGCATTCTTCATCTACTTGCTTGTGAAGGCGAGAATTTTTTAGAATAGAAATGACAGTGCCCAAGTGGGAGTTTACGTTGCCCGAAAAAATATTTACGGCGACCGATAACGCTTTGACGATGCCGGATTGGCTAGGTAAACCCTGTAATGTGCTCACTTTATTCTTTCTAAAGTAAATATTATTTTGAACAAATATAACATCAACCAAGTAATTTATATGCATTCCTCTAGCATTTCAGACTTGTTTCAGGATCCTTGACGTGTTTTTTTTTTGCTTTTTTAATGTTAATCTAGTTCTGTATCTAGCTTTTTTAAATTTATTACACTTTACTTTGTCGACCACTGTAACTCTAATAGCTAACGGCAGTAATGTAACAGTAACAGTTCCATAAATTCAATAAACGCAAGTTAAGCGTCGTTGTACAGATCGGAAGATATTTTCTTTAGGCCCCAATTGATTCACTCTCATTCCGCACACTGTCATAAGGTATTCATTGAGGGTTTAATTTATTTATTTATTAATTTAATTGTAAATGTAACTGCTTCATTTCCAGTGGCGGATCTAACGGTAGGCGGACTAGGCGGTCGCCTGAGGCCCCGCCGATTTAGGGCCCGTAGATCGCCATTCTATAGTATGCCATATGGACAGAGTACTAGCGACAAGGGCCCCCGGAAGGATGGCCGATGGGGCCCCGACGCTGGCGAATCATTTGCACCCCCCCCCCCCCGTCAGCAAAATTTTTAGTTTAGTGCCGCTAACACCCCCCCCCCCTCCAACAACATTTACCATTTACAGGGGGCCTCAACTCGTCTTTCCGACTAGGGCCCCCGATACCCTTGATCCGCCACTGTTCATTTCATTATACATTTTATTAAATAAAGAACATATTACGATTATTTTGAGAAAATAACACTATTTGTCAAACCCCGTTTAGAGCAATAAATTAGTGATCCCTAGGACATTTTTTTTTTAATTTTAAACATTTAATGTGGAGAATATTTTTACGCAATTCAAGTTGTATTAACTTCGTATCACAACCCCATATGTTTAAGACAGAGTATTGCCGACACGATTTCGATCACAACATTAAACATAACTCACCATTTGCACAGCCGATGATCCATTCAAGCAAACCAGTGCCGCAACCTATGCTAGCAATCTTTCGTATTCCACATCGCACCAGCACCTCACCGAGCCGTTCCACGTCCTGCTCGAGCGGCCAGGCCCACAGGAGGTTGGATCGCTGTGCGGGAGCGAAATCTTGCCCTAGCTCGAGTATTTTGCGCCACTTTTTCGTTTTCATAAAACTCACAATCAACTGTTGATCTTCCTCACCCACGTTCGCCGTTTTTCGATCAAGCATGGTTCCGGGTTTAGTGACCGTTTCCAATCGATTCGAACACTGCACACACAATACAGCACTACACGCGCGTGTGTTTTGTCTCGTACGCGCACTACACAGTCGGACGATCGGTCTGCGCCTTGCTGCTAGTGATAAAGTACTGCGAGGTGCGCTTACGCCAGTGAACTTCACAGAAATTATTAATAGATCCTAGACCACTGGCGGTGCTAGCGCTAGCGTTTCCACCGTCAGCGCTACCTTTGCTACCCCCACTGCCCCCACTATGACTAGCTGCGTCACCATTGTCAACCGTGTTTTCGGTCGGATTATTACAGTGGCCGAGTTCACCCGATGGGAAGCGTTCGGTTTGTTTTGTGCTGCTATCTTCAGCTTGGAGGTTAGACTGACCTACTTCCGACAACCGGCTACTGTTGGCAGTTGTGCTGCTGTGCGTACTCGCAGGTTGCAAGATTTTTCGATAGATTTCTAGATTGTCTAGACGGGCGGCGAAGCCGACTTTTGGCGCTTCCTGTCTGGTGGTGGGCAGTGCATTGATTTGGTTCGGTTCGCGCACCGTAGTCCGATCGGTTGAGGGCCCTCGATCACCGCTTGGCTGAACCAGCGTGATCGATGTCTTTGGCGTTCCAATCACCTGTATGACGCTAATACGATTGGTCGGCACGGACAGTTCCGGTTTGGTGCTTGTTTGTGCTTCCCGTTTAATTGCTTCCATCTGGTCTTCACTAACGTTGCCATTTGCAAGCACAATTTCCTTCAAATCGCTCTCCGGGTGAAAACTTTTCGCATGCCGCACGATGTTATCCTTGCGCGTACTCGTTACGCCACAGATGGAGCACTTGAAACCCTTCAACCGGGAGTGGGTTTTTAGATGCCGCTCCAGGTTTCGGGCGTCGATGAACTCTTTGTTGCAGGACTGGCATTGGTAGCGCTTTACGCGATGGCTCAGCATGTGGTGCTTAAGCGCGTTGGTGCGCAGAAACGTTTTGCCGCAGACATCACAGGAAAACGAACGATTACCATCGTGCACGATCAGATGCTTGGTAAGGTTACCTTTGAGGGTAAACTTCAACGGGCACAGCTGGCAAGCAAACTTTTCCTTCGGCACGTGCTTCGAGTCCTTGTGCGTCTGCAACTGGGCCGCACTGTCGAAGCTGGCCGTACAGCGCGTGCAATGATGCCGACCGGGTGCATCGTGCACCTTGTGGTGCAGCTCCAGATCGCGCTTGTGCACGTAGGTTTTGTTGCATCGATTGCAGGCGTAGCGGGAAGTACGGTGCACTTCTTCGTGGAACTGCTTGTGCGATTTGGAGTAGACCGTCTTGCAGCACGTTTTACATTCATAGCTAACTCGTTTCGCGTGTCGGTTTGTGGATTTGGCATTAGCATCGTTTTCCATCGAGGGCAATTCATGAGCCTTTGGGGGTAAGCGAAATGAGAATATAAAAACAAATACGTAAACGAAACAATATGGTTCAAAATGGTATCTAATACATTACCTTAACTTCCACAGATGTGTATACACATTAATAAACCACACATTAAATCTATTATCGTAACATCACACGAAAGTTTTGCAATTGTTGCAAATTGTAAAATTTATATCACTCCGATTTCCACCACCATACAACTCGTATGGTACCGAGCAACAACAACACTGAACTGATCATAACAAATACCCAAAGAGCACAGCGCTGTCCTTAACGTCAAATAAACTAATGTTGGCAGCTTGTCTGACCGTCAAATTTGAGCCTTGTTGAGCGTAGAAAAAAAATTGTCAAAAAATGCGCTATCGAATATCACATTTTTTCATCAAAACACATTTATTTTAAGACTCAAAGAGGGAAGTGACTGAGAGATAAACGAATTATTGAACAAAAAATCAGAAAATTATTAAGGGCGGTCCCAAGCGCCACAGATTAAGCTTAAACGACTGAAGAATCAAATATCCATAAAAAACTAAAGCTCGAAACGAAAAATTGCTCAATAGATGGTGTATTTCAACTCATCATTAATTTGCAATATATTTCGCCTATCTTCATCGTGGCATATATACCCTTCTAACTTTCCGAGCAAAAAGCAATTAAAATGGTCGTGACCATTTGCCAAATCTCACTTGCTTCAGTTCTGATGGTTCAGATGGTTCTGAGTTAAGTATTCAAACAATCGTATCGCCTTTCTAGTTCTAGCGATGCATAACTTCAATGCGAAATAATACAACAGTACAGAGGGAAGGAGAAAGCTCTGCGAGAAAAACTTGGCTGTGTGGCTATCCCACCAACAGATGGCGCCATTAGCTTTTTTGTTATTTTTAGAATGCATCTGTCGTTCATCGTCTGCTAAACGAAGTCTTTGCTTGAGTCATTTAGAACCCGTTTTGTGGTCGTTTAGTAGATTTGTGGTACTTGGCTAGAACTTTTTTAGTGGTCGTTTAGCGAATTTGTGGCACATCCCAAGCGCCACAGATTAAGCTTAAACGACTGGAAAATT
>KB665755.1:61815-93082 GCA_000349065.1 Anopheles quadriannulatus
CTATATTCCGTTTAGGTAGAGAACTTGAGTCGTTTAGAAGCCGTTTAGTGGTCGTTTAGTGGATTTGTGGCACTTGGGATGAGATGATCCGGGTTGTTTCAATTTGCAATGCAGTTGGAATTCAACAGTTCTTTTTAATTTGACAGGCTTTGTCTAATAGTTGACTGGTTTATAAATTATCAACCCAACAATGTATAAATAAAATATTTTTTATCAAACTTTTTTTCCACCCAATGTGCTTGTGTCAATTAGTTGGACATGGTGTTACCTGGGCTGCGAAAAGGTTCTTTTTCCATCCTTTCAACTCTCTCCCTCGGATTCTCTCTTTCACTCTCATCGTCTGCCATATGCACTATGGGCGAATAAACGACCAAAATAGTCGCTAGATGTAAAACAACATAGAATATTGACAGTTTCCCATCGTAGCTGCAAGCAACATAGCGATTCCATGCAGAAGCAGGTATTATTCTATAAAAATATAATGCAAATTTGGTCGCTGAGGTAGTTTCCCGATCAGAAACATACCCAATTTGCCACCTACCTCAAAGTGCAGCGTATCAGGGAACTAAAACTCGCCCTCCCTTTTGGATATCTCCAGTCGAGTACGGTTCGCGTCTGCGTCACACAGCACAGACTCTCTGTGCGTGTGTAGTTCGTCCGTGCTGCTGGGTGACAGGTATATTGGTGTGCAGCAATAGTTTGTAGGCTCTTCGCTGGTCCCTCTCGTCAAGCGCTAGCGAAAAAAGTGATAATTTAAGATAAAAAAAACTAAAGTGCAGTTACCATTTTGAGTGCCCCGTGAAGAATCTCTTCCCCTTGCTGCATCCTTAGCAAATTCAGGGGTTGTTCATAAAGCTACACGAAACAGCGTTGAGAGTGTGCTTGCCTAAGACGGTGTACGTTCGATGCAGTTCTAACATCAGGTGAATAAATGGAATAATAGTCGTTCTGTGGAAGAGTCTGTAAAAATGTAATGCTTGTTGAGCAGCGAAACGAATCGTTCCCATGTGTAGCAAAAGGTGCCAGAAACGGTGCAATAAAAAAAATCAACCTCAGGGGCCTAGGGGCCTCTATCATTTTCGGGCCTCCGCAGCTCGATGCATGTGTGTGTGTGTGTGTGTTGTGTGAGGAAAAATCAATACTAATATAAAAATTAACAATGGCGGCTCGGATCCCTGCGCGCTTGACTGCCTGAGAGCACTGTGAGCAAACGGGACGGGTAGAGTGCGGCCGCTGCAAAAGCGGCAACGCACGCAACGGGCGGGACAAGGTGAGCGAATGAATGGTGAGCATCGGGCAGCATAAAATTCTCCTGAAATGAGATCAAATAGGATGAAAATTGAGAGCCGCACAAAGGGCAGCAGAAGCAGCAGCAGCAGCAGCAACACGGCGACAGAGCGACACACAGCGGAAGAAGCAGTGGCGAAGTTCTAAAGCGAATAATTTGCGCATCTTTGAACAGGAAAACGCGTCTTTAGACAGAGTTGGTGTTGTAGTAAATTATCATAAAAATGTGAGACGTTTTGTCTACAACCAGTTGAAGGTTGTTTTCTCCGCGAACGCTCCCGACCCCGGGGTGGGGGCGATGGAAAAGGGCCACGAGGACGGGACCGGAGAAGAACCGTTCGCCGTATCGGGGCGTCAACAAAATAGAGGGGGGAGCTGGGGCCTGGTCGTTGAAGAAGAGGGCATTTAAACGCGATTCGTGGTGTGCGGAGGAGAGTGGGGACAAGGCTGACAAGGCAAGTGTTAATTTTTCTTCGCCGTGAAAAAGAAGTGTCGAGTAAGGGCGAAAAGGTAGAATTATTGAGGGTGACATTGTGTTTGTTTGAAAATAGTGTTTTCCTTTCCTGTGTATGGAAATATAGAGTTTATTTTGTGAAAAAAGTGCACTCAAGCCGGAAAGTGCTATTTCATGGTACACAGTGGGTTTTGGTTTGCCGATGGTAGATTGTCACGTATCCACAACTTTCCCAAGGGACCATCTACCGCGTACCAGAACCGTTAACCGAACGGAATTATCACACAAAGGCCGAAGCATGGACTGACCCCGTCAAACGAATCATAATCGTTGCCCCCGAAATTGGTCCATCGATGGTGCCCCCTGAATGCGCAGTTTATTCCTTCAATTTGGACAGAGCGGCCAATTTGGCTGTGGCAGAGACTCTATTGCTATTGCATTGGTGAAACGGGGCACCGAATCAATGGCGAGCAAGATTTTTACTTTACTTTTATTTTCTTCTAAAGTGCAATTCTGAAGCAAGTTATTGGCGAGAGTGAGAGAAACTACTGTGTTGTAAAACCCGTGTGTAAACCTTACTCCCCTCGGCGCCCTGCCTTGGAGGAACATGAGTGTGTAGCGATGCACACACTGTTTCGCGCTGGAAACGGCCAATCTTTCTGTAGTGTTATCAATTATAGCTCTCTTCCTAATGACGATTCCTTTTGTATCTCTTTCCGGCACAGAAGTAGCAGCAGCAGCAGCATTCTTATGCAGTTACCGGCGATGGAAGTGAAAGGAATGTATAAAGTGCACCCCAATTATTATCATCATCCCTCGAAGAAGACGGCCACCGCCGCAGCCAACATGCGATAGGAACGGTAGTGGTTGTACATCACACACAGCGGCTCTCGGTATCGGCAGTGCACACAGAGAAGTGCGAGGGAAGCACGGGAGGAGACGTCACCGTTTTTGTCTTTTTTTTTTTCAAAAGAATTGCCCGAGAGAAAGAACGAGAGCGAAACAGTCAAATCGAAGAGCAAAGCGGTGCAATCATCGATACAGCACGCCACTGGAAAATGTACCCCTACTGAGAGGGTATATGTGTGTGTGTGTGTGTGTGTGCGCGCGCGAGAGAGAGCGCAGCAAAAAGGAGGAACCCACTCACACGACGATCCTGCTCTCCTTACGGTCCTGGTCCATTTTCGCGAAGGCCACACAACCGACCGATAAGGTAAAAATAACAAAAGGACTTGTGCCAGGAGTAGCAGCAGCAAAGAGAGCAGAGAGAGAGAGAGAGAGAGAAAGAGCGAGAGCGTGGCGTGTGTGTGTGTATGTGTTGTGTCGCTGGGAAAGATTGATGGTGCAAAAATATCTTTTCGCCAACGCAACGGCAACTCTGCTGCAGCAGGAGCAGCAGCAGCAGCAACAATCAGAAGTGGCCATTGCTGGCAGCCCGTCATCGCTGCCCATCCTCGTTCCTACAAAGATCCCCCACGGAAGGTACCGAAGTTGTTTGCAGGGCTGCTAAAAACTGCCTTCGCTGCTCGTGCGTGTGGGCCAAAGGACCAGGCCAAGGATTCGTATACGTGCTCCGAGTAGTGAACCACACTCATCCCTCCCCCCTCCTATTAAAATGCGCAGCATGATCCAGCCACACAGGAAAGGATCACGGCGTAAAGTTATCAGCGGCTGCAGCAATCACACCGTCGGATGTGCCCGAAATACGCTCAAAAGTTTACCGCTGCTGCATTGTGATGATTTGAACATTCCTGCTTCTGTTGCTGCTTCAACCACTCCAGACACAACGGTCCAGCCCGCCACCAGCAGGATATCAACACCTTCCGCTCGCAGGCGAAGGCGACGAAGGTTGGGCAATGAGCTTGTTCCGCTCGGGGGCTCCGTGTCCGATGGGGTCGAAGGATGTCACTGCAGCAACGGCAAACGAACGGGAGGAGCTGCTGGATGCAGTAACCCTATCAGTCCCACCTCGACCACCACCAACACCACCCCCCTTCAGCCAGAAGTTCTAGAACGATATCAGCAGCCGTCGTCGTCGGCGACGTTAGTGTCTGTGCCGTGGCACCACAAAAGCAAAACGAAACTACTGTATAGAAGCATTGTGCAAATATGTTTGGCCTTGTTCTTGATCTTAGGATGCTGTGATGCAGCTAAACAAGAAGGTACGGCCCGGCAGAGGATGACGGTTGCCGCTGCGGTAGTGAATGTTTGTTAATTGTTTTTACTGCCTTTTCCTCCCATCTACCATAACAGTTTTACAAAGTGGAACGGGATGTGCATTTCCCAAGCGATGGGAAGGTCAATGGTTTCAATCCGGTGTACAACAGCCAATTACGATAGAGGGATCCACGTTAAGTACTAGGGGCCGGTGCATTGCTAGCGAGGGCGATAAGTTTTTACTAGTGAATGGGTAAGATTCAACGCACAGACGCACGGCTCATCGCCCGTGTTGGTTGGTGCAAATTCATTAACACTAATTATTTGTCTTTTCTTCTTTTTTTTTCCTCAACTGGTTGCATCGCCATGGGTACACATTCCGGGCACACACCACTTTTCACCACCTCCTGCTTCTGAACCAACTGGACCAACAACACTTGCCACGGACGTACAGCAAAGGATGTCACCGGTGCGTTGTAATTTATCAGAAGCATATAAACATACTCCAGTATAAAGAAAGTGAGTGTGAAGATTTTTATACAGGCCAGTTGAATCCAGCTGCAATGCCTATTCATAGCGTTTTAAAAAGTGATCGGGGCTTAGCTCATCCCAACATGAACGGGCATTCAAGAATATCGTCATCGGATCCGTATATGCGATCCAATGAAGATAGCGACAATTGTAAGCAACAGAAAACTACTACTTTTTATCTTTTTTATAAGTGATATATCCTATATTTTTATCTATGTGTTTTTCCGTTTTAATTTTTATTCGCCTCTATTTATTTCTTCGTTAGAATCGCAAGACCTTTTCTTTGCTCAAACGACACACAAGCTACAGCTACTAGTTTCCTACCCCTCCCCAAAAATTACTACTAACTCTACTACTAATGCTGCTGCTGCTGCTACTACCCCACACTCACTATCATGACTAACTATGATTTGCCCAACTCTTCCCGTTTTTTTTTCTTCTCTTAACCACCACCATCTCCACCTGTACTCATCGGTCATTGAGATCATTCAAAAGCCCTTCGCTCTGTTTCTATATGTCTGTTCCTTGCTCTCTGTCACTCCCTCTATACTTTTACTTTATTTAACAGAAGATTTGTATGCGTCAAAAAAACAGTTTTTGGAAACAGTCTATACATCAATACTGTTTCCTCAACGCAGAATAAAGCTTTCGGATTGAAAAGATAATCTTTTTTCATCTAGGGTTTAGAGGAAAGCCCTATCCCCCCCTTCGCCGGAGGTGTGATGAACTAGTTTAGGGAATGTAAAAGCGTATCTTATCAACCATGAAATGAAACACACTTGAACCGGTCATATCTTTTGAACCATACTTTTGCAATAATGCAATTGATACATATTTTATTGGCTGTAGTTCAACGCTGTAGACATACTGCACTCTGCTGTGTGTTTGTGAGACAGTATGCGAACAAGTTATTCAAAAAGGCATCTTTCGATTTGTTTGACTTCTTCATTGCTTTTTATTCATGTTTTGTTTTCGTCATAAATTTCGTTAGTTTGCCCCCAGAGTAAACTTTTCGGGTTAGGTCGTGGGATGGACGAGTGGTCTTGGATCGAACCTTTGCTGTATATGCAAAATATTAACGGATGCAGTTGATTTGTACTTCTGGAAACAATGTCATAACATTACGTTTTGATTTAATGCTAGCTAAATAGCTACAGGACAGTCTCTTGCGTAACATGCTTAACAAATCTGTCGTATATCGGTTTATAAACACAAATAAGAAGAAAATTGGCATAACTGGTAGACTGCAAAGGGAGGATGTTACATTTGCTCTAATCCACATCGCTCGCTAGCCATAAGAGTTTTGGCATTACCTTCATTTGATGTTCCGTGCAGGCTTATGTTCCAGTTCCGTTCAGTCTCCGCATTCTTCTTGCAACAGTAATTTGCGTTACATTTTTGTTTGCGTGTATCACCATTCTCATACAACCATTTTGACTGTTATTATCGTTATGAGTTACTTATTTTATTTAAGCGTATAGTTTCACAGATGCGTCTTCTAAGCATATTTATTTGTTTGCCAATTGTTTATGAGTTATCTTAGTCCATTATGATTTTCCGCAGCATCTTTTTGTGTGCTTTCTGTAACTGAAAACAAACAAAAACTTTTCCCTTTTGGTTAGATTAAAACAATTGTATGAAAATATTTTGAATTAATCAATAATCAAAGAGCTAAAAACTGATGCCAAAAATTTGGATGCTCGATTACTGCTAATCCGTTTAAAGATAAATTAATCTGTGTCTATCTATTATTTAGCTTATCAATATGGTTAGTACGAAGCGTAAATTTGCTAACGTTTCTGGCAATCATGGAGCAGGTCGCATTTATAAGCATTTTCTTACTATACAATCAAATACAACCAAACAAAGATTTAGCAACAAAATATTTGAACGTAAACAAACTGAATGTTGGGATGGGTTTGCCCGATGTAATAATTCCCGTTTTAGTTTGAAATGACTTGTTTGTTTTGTTTCTATTCTGTTCCGTTTTCATTCGAATGTTGCGCTTGTTTCAATTTACCTGATGTTGATTAAATGATTCACAGTGATAAGTTTCAGAAAATCAAACCAATGTGTGAAGCTAGAAGAAACAAGTCCGTAGAACGCACTGACAGAAAATTGATTACTTCTCGGACGCCGTAGGAGGCAAGCAACAAGTCTCAATGATCGATTTTCTAGATAGCTGCCACGTGAATTGTGAGATGTGATTTCCACGCCAGTTGCTTTCATCATCCTTCCTATATCTAACCGTTCCAATCCACCCAACACCGTAGGGCATAAGGAGAAAAGAATTTGTTTGTTTGTTTTCCACTCTAATTGAAACACTGCTGTTTTAAGTGCATCTTGTTGGACTCAGTGTTAGGTACCGCACATAAAGACGAGTTGAAACATAGGACATCGTTAAAGCCTAATAGATTCATTCTGGACAGTCAAGATGCTTCAAACACTAACCAATGCAACTGTAGCGATTTCACCGACAATAGTTTGCAATGCACAACTGCCCCCTGTGTGAGCGTAATTCTGTGATCATAGTTTATTTTAATTTTAGCTCAAAATTTCGGTTCAGCTGTACTGTACTATGGTAGATGTTAGCTGAGCCATTATGAACTCATGTATTACTTTCGTTTCTTTCAATCTTACACTCAAGACAATAGGGACAAATATGGTTCACTTTTTCCTACACCTTGTATTGACCGAAATTTGTCGCGATTGAACAATTCTGTTCTTCATGCTGGTTCCACTTTTTTTTCTTTTTTTTTCCAAATGAGAATTTTCTGAATGACTAAAACCTAAACCTTCCCACAACATACAACCGTTTTGATGCAGTACTTTGGTGGCGGTACACTGGTATTTGGAATGTAATACTTATCTGGCAAACGAATCTTAAATGTGTGACGTTTGAATCACTGTCATTTGTTCCTGTTCAGACACTTCCTCCACAACACTCTGTTTTAGTCATTCGTAGGTTTTGATGCGTGGCTAAAGCAAGGAGTTAGAAAATCTAAAATCTAACAAAAAAGTAACCAGCTTTTTAAGTATTAAAATTTGCGCAAACTATCGAGGATCTAACCAATAATTACAACAGCGATGCAGGATTTTCTAATTCCTTTCGAAAGTTAACCGTAGATGGTTGTGATGTGTTGTGTGCATATTTTATGTTTATTTCATTATTTTCTGGGTTTTCCTTTGGTTTCTTCTTTTAGTTTGGTTTTCCTTTCCTTCCCTGTCTGTAAAACGTGTGACGTGGATGTGACTATTTTTAATGCATTCGTCTCTCTCTCTCTTTCTTTCATTGTGTGAAATGTTATGCAAAACTAAATTCTCCTTACAGGCATGGGATGCAAAGGTCGCGAAACATTGCATTACCTTTGCGAACAAATCCCGGGTGATGCTCTACTGTACAGTATGTTTAAAATAAATCCAGAGCCAATTAAATGTCCGCTGTCAGGTAAGCAAGATGTGAACCGGTGGAAATAGCAAGAGTGTCAGACGACTAATGTGCCTTTCGACGACATTCATTTCGATCTTTAAGGATCTTATACGTTCACCTACAACCGAGGGCATGGGGAATGCAGGTATCCAGTGTCAAATATGGAAATGTGTACAGAAGACAGTAGATTACTGCTAAGTTTTCAGGCATGCCCTGATGTACCTGGGACCGAAAGCACGGGTAAGGATAAAGAACGCTGTGACCGTGTGGGGCCCATTTTGATGATCTCCTTTTCTCCGTTTCGCAGTTGAAGAACTAACATGCTTAGCATGGTGGAAGGATGGCAATTCACGCTATCTGGTGGGTCTGGTTTCACATCATCATGCCACTTCGAACGAGGAGCGCTTTAGGTGCTTCGTATACGAGAAGCTCAGCGGCTCCGGTAAGTTCAATTTATTGACCTTTAATCAACATTCCAAACAATTGTGCTGTTTTGTGTTTCTTGTTCTCAGATGCAGAGTATAAACTGGCACAATCCGGAGACGCTACCTGTAACGGTCTTGAGAGTGCAGAAGTAAGTCGAATGTGGATTAAATCATCGCTTTAATCGTGAACTATGTTGCTTGATATACATAATATTTATCCCTAATTCCTCTCCTTGCAGGTTGGGTCCCGAATAATGACGCTCAAAAAAGCCCCCCTGATGGATCGGTGTGATTTTCCGGTCTGGTTTAAAGGACCACGCTTCTGGCATGCCCTCATGGGCAGTGCGCATTACGTTTTTGATGCTAGGTATGCCTCTATAGGAAGAGCGGGATGGGATAGGGAGTGTACTATATGAGCTAACACATCCATACTACATTATTTCTAGTGACGGCTCGCTTCATATTAAAAAGCCTAATGGGCACACGGTGGCTCGTTCGCTTTGCGAGCAAATCAACAAGCAAACATCCTCAGAAATGATGGTCGTTGTGCACCACACCATGGGCTGGTAAGCAAATAGCACGCGCTAGGATTATATGAGCTTTGTCGATTTTGATGTTAAGACAATGATTAACAATTGCCTACTTTTATTCTTGTTTTTCAGCAAATCTGGATTCATGTGTGTCATGTTCTACAGACGAGATACTCACGTAGCCGAGCTACAGATGGGAACACCAGCCGCTAGGCTTGAAGATGCATGTACGACTGAAAACTTTGACGTGCATCGAACACCGTTCGTTACTTTGCTAGGTAACCTGGCCGCCCCACGAAGCAAACACAGCAATTAGTAAATATGTATCCTCGCTTCTCCCTCTCCTTTGCAGCAAATAACTCTGAAACGCAGCTTTGCCCACTGGAGGGCCAGTATATGATGAAAGGTTTCCTTATGCCCACGTCCTCTATTTCGCGCCACAAGCGCAACCACAACAATAAAGCCCGCTCGCACCGGCACTGGGACGTGGTCGGCTATCGGAATCAGGAGAGCGCCATTGCCGGCAGCAACGCTGGCACGGTGGGCGGTATCGTAGGCGGCTACATCGGGCTGGAAGCGAAGCGAAGGTCTTTCCTTCCCCGATCGCGGCGTACTGCGGCCGATTCGAGGAACGACACCTCTACGATTCTGCATGGAGACAACGGAGGTAAATGTGGGGGTGGAAAGCAAAAAGAAACGAAAAACAAAATGAAGTTACTAATCAATAATTTCTCTTTTTCGCAGTGGCTACCGATGGTACCGCCCGATCACGCCGGGAAACGGCTGGAGGATGTAACATTAATCACAACACTAACCGGCAGCTGTTGGTTGGCTGTAACGAAGAGAGCGTAATTGAAGTTAAACCAAAATGTAAAATCGACGATGAAGAATGTAAGTAATTGCCTCTCTTGAATTTACAAACTAGATGGCCTGACATGTTTGGTCGTATGCCAGCTGTCAATTCGTAAATGAAATGAAGAGATGTTTTATTGATTTACACTTTTTTTTTTATTTTCTTCAACAGTATTTATATGCACCGGCCACTGGCAGGAGAACCAAACGACGTACATTATCGCTAAGCACTCAATTTCCCAGCATGGAGTATGTATCAGCTATGTGCCAATGGAGGGCAATCATGTACAGCTGTTCGTCGGGGACACCTGTCACCGTGCCTACATGCAGTCGGGCCAGCACAGATCGATGCCAGCTAATATTACTAGTTACGGTAGGTGCAATGCACAGCGTTCAGTAAACCCTTACTTTTCTCGTGACAGAAAGCAGTGCAACATGATGTTCATATCCCTCATCCGTTCTTCATCTTGCAGGTAAATGTGGTGAGGTGAACAGTTCGATTAAACTCCATCCGCTTCACATCCGGCTTTATTCCTTCATCTTGTCTCTGCTGCTGATAAGAAGTATATTGAGATGATTAGCTACAGCGTAAACAACTGAGCATTAGACGTAAAACCCGTAAATCGTGTGTACTACATTCGGTGCACCTGTAAGTGGTCATATTTGTTGTGTGTACGTGTATGAAATGTGTGCCGCACCAGGAAGACACTAAAATGCACGTGTTGGTCGGCTGCTGGGGGAAAAAATCTAGAACGGGCGAGAGCGATAGCGGTTTAGTCGAAAATGACAAATGACCATATACGTGAAACGACTTGTCTGTTGATGCTTGTTCCGTGTAAGACATCGGGAATGTATGGGATTTGATTGCGGAAGGGTATGGGATGAGGAGGATAGTAGGAAGAGAAGGTGCGTGGTAGAAGGAGGCAAGTAATAGTGAGTACATCGACAAAATGTACAAAAGTGAGATATGAGTGAAGCTAAATTGTTTTTAATTATTATTTATTAAATTATGTTCTACGTTGCGTTTTTTTTAATAATCTCTACTTGTTGTGATACGATAAACGGTAACAAAACCCGACCACTTGCCTGGGCGGTAAAGCACTACTGGGCAGGATATGATAGGAATATAGTCAAAAGAAAAATGTGTTACAAATTTTACTTGCCACCAGCCGTCAGTCGCGCAGAATAAAAAGTCTTTTCAAAACCGCGTTAGCTACATTGCACTATTGTTTTTCCCTCCAATTTATTTAAGGCATTACGCACGTGATTGTAACGCTTTGTAAAACTGGCTAACGTTAAGATGGTGTTTGAGGCTAGAGCGACAGAGAGAAAGAGAGATAGAGAGGGGTGAGGTGGCTGTTGCAGCGGCAAGGGTAGCGGCAACCAGTATCTTTTTCATCGTTTGTAACACAACAAATGATGTTGAGATATGGAAAGAGGGACGAAGTTGTGAAACTGGAGTACAGTGGTACTTTTTTCGCAACCTAATCCATTGCTCTCCTACTACCCACTACCAAGGATAGAGAGGGATAGAAGACGTGTAAAACCAACTGGAAGGAAAAATGATAAAAAAGGCTAGCATACATTTAAACAAACAAACAAACAAACAAACAAAAAACCTAATGCACATAACTATACAAGTAACAACCAACGAAAACTAAACCAATTGAGAGGAAAGGAGCAAAACAGCTAAGACAAGGGAAAGTAAGGCGAGTGCTCTTGGGAAGAAAAGGTGTAGCATACGAATTGTGAGGGCATTGTTTTACAAACAGGTAAGGACATACAGCAACAGCAAACACACAGACACACAAAGACACACACAGATACACATAGATACACACAGAGACACGCGGCTACACACAGACAAACAAAGACACACAAAAGCCAATAAGCGCCAGTGCGCGCGTGCGCCCGGCTGCCGCAGAAATGGAAGACACTGTCACCCGCTACTAATGCATAATAATAATCATTCGTTTTTGAATTATGTATCCAAGGTTTCCTATTAAAAGTGATTGTACAATGGTAATGACAAAACGATGAGAGATGTAATTGCAGAGAAGCAGAAACAAAAACCTATGCGCACCGAACGATTTGTGCAAAAAAAGACAACACAAACAAAACACAAAAAAAAAACTCTAGAAAATACGGAAAAAGGGACGAGAAAAGCGCAAATTTCCAAGACGGGATAGTTAAAAAATGATGAAATGAGTAAAGCAGCGCATATATTATATATATATACACACACACACCTATATATATAAAGTTAAGAAAGAAGGTGGAAGAAAGGGTGGGAAACAGGTGGCGAGAAGGGTACGGCAAAAAGGAATATGACGCTGTAAAATGGGTTGAGATAGGGAGTAAACCGAGGGGATACAGGGGGCATCGCGCCTCTACTGTGCATGTAACGAACAAAAAAATGGTGATGTGTTTGCAAACGAAATGGAAAAGGGCTGGAAGAAAAACATTTTTTTAAGCGTATGAAAAATTAAACAGAAGAAAAAAGCAAAAGGAAAAAAGAAAACAACAGAACGATCGAAAGCTACCAATGCAAAACCGGGGAAAACACACAAACACAAGAAACACACAAGGAAACAAAAAGAAAGTACTCTAGGCTTTTTAAATTAAATTATCATGCAACCCAGCAAATTACTACGATCTGATATTTTTTGTGTAAGTACTCGAATTGTGACGATAATGGGAGGAAAAGAAAGGAAGTGCGGGCGGGCAATGGACGGAAAATGCAAGTGGAAGAAGGAACAGCCGAGTGCGGAGGCGAACGTGAAAAAGGGAGAGAAAAATAAACCAACTAAAATAATGGATAAACAACTACTTCGTGGGAACACTGATTTGATGCGGCTACATTCGAACATCGCTCATTCTTGGGAGAGAAAATGAATGCGTTTGTGCGTTCCTTCGCTGACTGACTGCACTGAATATCACAATGCAACCGTCGATGCAACGGCTGGGCTGCACTTTCCGCACAAACACACCCACATGTAAACACAAACACCGACCTGCAAACACAAATACACGCAGCCCTCGCAGACGGTTTCCCGCGGGTGGTGTTTCCGAAATTCTTTTCTTCCGCGCACACTACGCTACGGCAGCGGGTTGTGCGAGTGTATTTGTGAGCGTGTTGCGCATTGTAGCTTGTGTCGTTTCGTTGCCATCTCTCTCATTCATTATCTCTTTCTCCCTCTCGCTCTATCTCTCTTTCTCCCTCTCACGCTTGCTCGCCTTGCCGCCTGTCACGCTTGCTTGCTCGCTTGCGCACACGCTTGGTGCGGCGCCGCACGCTACTACACCGCAGGTCGTTCATAAACCGATAGATCATAAACAAGTTTATAATGCTGCATATCTCGCTCCGTCGCACGCAGCTCTAGCGGACACGCGGTGGCGATGGTGATGGTGGTGGTAGTGCGGTGCACGGTTGGACGGGCGGCTGGAGCGCGGACGCGTAAACTCTCGCGCAACGTAACTGGATTTCGTCCGGAGGAGGCAGCAGCAGCAGCAGCAAATACAACACACATTTCGTTCGGTTCCGTGGTGCGTGTCGGTACGTACGTATACGCAGCCAGTCCCTGGTGCGCGCAGTGTTCAGCTGCGAGAAAACGCTCTCGCGCACCCAAATCTCCCCCTCTCGCGTCTTCGTCATCGCTTGTGGTGTGTACATTTGGTGTGGCCGCTTGTGCATCCGCCGCCCTAGTCATATCCATACTTTTTTTTTCTACCATCGTCATCGGGATACCGCCCGTGTGTCTATCTCGTGTGTTTTCTCTTTTTTCCCGTGTGCGTGTCTGCGGTAAACGTAATATAGAAACAATCGACGGTGGACACACAGGCGAGCGCAGGAGACAATCTCTCATTCTGCATTCAAAAGTAAGGCGGTGTCATCTTCATCATCATCCGTGTGTGTCATTATGTGTACGTGTGTGTGTGTGTGTGTGTGCGTGTGCGGCTCTCTAAAGCACGGGCGTATAAGTCATCAGGGCGGCCAGTGTGATTTCCTCTGGTGCCCTCTCCGTGCGCTCTATAGCCCCATTCCGTTATAACACTGCTACGTGTTGTGTGTGTTCCGTATGCGCCCGTGCGTGTGCTTGTGTGTGGCGGTGAGTTTTTTTGTGCGTGTGTTTCGTGCATACGTGTGTGCGTGTGTGCGTTGTTGGGCTGGGTTAATTTATGAATGAAAGTAAATATGATGTGGTGTGGTGTGGTGTGGTGTGCACCAAGTAAGGACAGACCACAACTTCCACCGTCGATGGGAAAAGTTCTCGCCCCATCACCTCCCCATGTCGGCGGCCTACGTGTGTAGTGTATGGGATTTTAAATTGTTTTCCCAATTGTCCATGCACACACACATACATACGCACACATAAACACACAACAGCCCCCGTGAGGCTGTGCGCCACGACTGTGATCGACAGGATCGGTAACCTGTCCAGCGGGCCAGGAGTAGGGGACGGTTCCCTTTCGCAAAAGTCCTTCAAAAAGTGTGAGCTTCCTTGTTCGCAGTGGCGGCACACGCACGGGGAGCCTCTGCAAACACACACACACACACACACACACACACACACACACACACACGATCGTGTTTCCTCCATTTCGTCCATTGACTCTCGATTGACCCTTTCGTACCTTCTTTACCAACCCCGCGCCCATGTAGTTCCTTCCCCACTTTGTGCGATCCCCGTGTGGCTGCTGTATGGTGGTGGAACTTTTGAGTCAAAGCAGAAAATAGGTTTGAATGGCAGCAGCAGCAGCAGCAACAGCAGCAACAGAGAGACCCTGTCAGGGCCCGCAACAGCCAGTAATTATTGGCTCGCTGATGGACGAAGGCTGCGACCGCTGTCATCTTATCCCAGTGGTAGGAGGCCTTGAGATTTTAGTGACCGTTGCCTGGTTGCCTGGTTTATTGTGGCAGAACGAACACGAACCGCAGCGCGCGGGGTTAGATCGTTTTGCCAGTGAATGTTGTGCTGTTGTGCATCTACGCTGGTGTTGGTTTTGTTGATGGTGTCTATGAGCGAGCCAGGCTTACCATTTGGTCGCACCCCGAACCCAGCCCCAGCCCCGGCCAATCGGCATGGGCTCGAGCGCAAACATCAGTAGTACAGCAGTATACAGTGTGGGAAATGAATGTAAAGTCGTTTAGTTTTAGCTCTGATTTCATGTTGGTTGGTTGAATCAATGTAATTCCAAGTGCTGTTCTATTAAAGCTCAAATGCTCAGGCAAAAACAAATTTTGAATTGAGTAATTGCGATGGTTCAAGTTCGCTTTTGTTGTAGCTACTTTTTTGTTGGGTCTTCTTTCAGTTTCTTAGCTAGCCTGAACAGTGTGAATCGCTTTTTTTGTCTCTATAATCTCCTGATAAGAATTAGTGGTACCTCTGATCTACTCGATCTGTTCAATAAGTTCTATTAGATCGTATAATTTGTAGCAAGATATTTTTGTTGGAATTCATTATTTGAAACGTTGCAATGATCATTTACTAATGACTTTCAATGATCTGATTAAACTTAGACTTTCACTAGACCAGCGATCGGCAAATTCGCGAGCCGCATGTGGCTCTTTGATGTCGAGATGGCGGCTCCTAGCCGTTTATATTTTTCATCATAATTTTAATTTTTTTACTCTTGGCTTCCCAATTCACATCGAAGTCTGCTAACATGTTTGTAGAATTTAGCTGTTTCGGTCGCAAAGTTTGCCAACCCCTGCTCTAGACTTACGAATTACGAAAAAAGAGATTCTAATATAGTTGATGTGATTCAAATGTTTTTTTATTGTCAATTTTGTTCCAAATTTAGGCGTAACTAAATTTAAGTGCTGATTTTGTTTTATGTTTTGGCCCAGCATGGGCTATACAAATTTAGGGTGAACTGAAGAGCAGGTAATATTGAAATTGCTAAAAAAGACAGAAATAATCGAATCTTCTATACAATTTCTATTAAATATTTAATTTAGTGCAGAGAAGCATCAAACTCAAATAAAAAATAGCCATTAATCCACAATAGTTTGGCTGAAAAAAGTGATAATCGACTTATGCAAAAATCCGAGATACGCAAATGTCTCCGGAACGCATTATTTCCAAGTTAATTTTTACTATACTGAAATACATTTGAAATGCAAAAGTTAATTAGGAACGTTGAATAATAGTTTGAAAAAATGCATAAACACTAACACTTAAACTTATTTCCCACCCTGTACGATTGCTGCTTAGCACACACATTTTTGCCTGGTGCGTCAAAACGCTATTGTGCCGTTGGTGGAGCGTTTGAATGAAGCACGGCGGGGAACGTAGGAACGAGTGCCTCCAGCCATTCTTTCACCCTCCTACCATATCTCGACCCCTAACTCCGCCGCTCCCTCCATTGTTCACCCTATCGCGCGTCCTAATCTATCGTTCCATCTCGCTTTCGCCTTGGCTTTGCACTTGTCGTTTCGCATCGCGCGTCGCCGCTGCGTGTCAGAGATGTCACTTGCGCGCTGGGAGCATCTCCTCACCCTCCACCCTTGTCGCTCCCCTCCGCCCTTTCGCACAGCTGTGTCACCCCTTGTCTGCTCCCCCTCCTCCTATTAGCCATCTTGGTTGGGTGTCGTTTGCCTGCGTTTAACATTATTTTCGAATGACGTCACTTTCGGTCGCGGACAGCGTGCGCGGATCCAGTGAGCCCCCAGTGAGAAAGGAATGAAGCTAATAAATACATACGCGTACGCCGCGTTGCGCGCTAGTGTGTACCTAACCTACACATAGTTGAGTGCAGCAATAATCAGCAGATGGAATAAAACGATAGAAAAGCGCACTGGAGCGCAGCAGTGAGTGAGTGAGTGAGTGAGTGAGTGAGCGAGCGCGCGAGTCAGTCCCTCTCCCTCTATCCTTGTGTTGTTGTTGATGTTGCCCGTTGCTACGACGCTTCTGAGTGCGCGTGTGTGTGTGTGAGAGCGCAGAAAAAAGAAGGGTGGCAGCGATCGCGGGTGCTGTCAACGGCGTTATTCATCATCAAAGTGTGCTCCGGTGGCAGTGGGTGCGTGTGATTGTATGTCATGCTAATATAGTGCGTAACAAGCTGTTGCCGAGGATCTGCTGGATCCACCCAATCGAAGCGGTTGTGCTCGCCCTTACCGCCCTCACAGTGTGTTGTTACATCGGTGTGCATTCTTGCGAATTCTCGTGAAAATATGTGGCTATGTGTAAACGATCCGAAAGTGTATTATGACGTCTCTGAGCAGCGACTCGCGCTGCCCCGGCAGCAGCACCAGCAACAGCTCCAACGGCGGTGATGTTGCAAACAACAACAATCACCTTCCGAAAGATGCGTCCACCTCCCGGACGGATATTGTCGTGTGTAGAACTAAGATGCGGGACCAGGCCGCGGTAGGGAACGGGCACGTGGCAACCGTCGCGGACGGTCGAGGTGGTGCTAAGCAGGGCGGCCGTGCGTCCGAAAGCATGTGTCATCCAGAGCAGTCCCGAACGATCCATCCCAGATCACAGTCCCAGGGTGACAGGACGGCCACAGCCCATCCGTCATCTTCTGCAGCAAGTCCATCGACGATCGACAGCTGCGATCCGGCACGATATAAAGGATCGTCGCAGCCGGCAGCAGCTTTAACCGCACGGCACCATCGATCGTCGTCGTTGGGCGATCGCGATATGACGGATTCTGCTTCGCCCGGTGCTAGCACGACGACCGTTGGCTCGACCGTCCAGAAGCCGGAAGATCCGTACGCCGAGTTGGAACGAATTCTAGAAAAAGTGCAGGTAAGCTTTACTGTTTACGTACATAGTCATGTTACAACTTAAACCCTCTCGCGATCATCTATTGCTGTACGACTTAGAGGTTCAGGATTACACTCCAACTGGTTGCAGTGTACCAATCTGATGATTGAGTGATAACACATTGCAAATTAATTGACTATTTGTGCTGATATTTGCTTTTCTATGATGAACAATACTTGGGTTTTCCGTGTCCATGTTTGGCATGTTAGCTGCATAATTTGTTGTTCATGGAAAGTATTGAAACAGCCTACATTTAGTTGTTTTTCCCAAAATATTGTTATGATATAATTTTTATATGAATGACACTGAGTTTTGAGTACAGTTGAACCTCTCACAACAATTTTTTGGGAGCTCAACTGAAATCAAGATCATGATCAGATAACATTGAGTATTTCAAAAAAAAATATTTAGTATAAAACTATTTCCAGAGGGAGTAGGATTTGTTTAAAAGTGCACAATTGTGTGGTATATTGATATGTGGAAAATATTATGTGAATAATTTTTACAAATTTTATTTTGAAACATGAAATGCACTTTATCTTTACAACGATATATCGCTGGAAGCATTAATCATTTTAATTGAAGATTTTTCCTAATCTCTTTGCGGTGTGGGCTGTATAATCGTTTATTTGTTAAATTATGATCAATAGGGTCGGTCTGGTCCTTTTCGCTTTGTGTTGGAGAGTTATTCCAATAGGAATATTTTGTACAGTGCGTAGCGTAGTTATAAAATCATCTTTTTTTAATAGTTAGAATTTTTTTTTTTATTTTTTTTTATAGAGAATTTGAGCCAATTGGCCTCATTCGCCTCTTAGCTAGAAAATGATGTTCTAATGAATTTTATTAAGCGTATCAACTCTTACAGGGGTTTCCAAGCCAATCCTTTCGAATGTAAACATTGTTGTTCACCGCGTGCAAGAAGTTCACTCTGATAGTTCATTTCCATCATAATCATTTTTAATTCCTTCAGTATGATTTTCAACACTTCACCCGTCAACTGGCGATTTTTTCATCGGGCCGGCTTCAAACCCCGATGAAAAAACGATGAAAGCAACCCGTTGAAGTGTTGAAAATCATGCTGAAGAAATTAAAAATCATTATGATTGAAATGAAATATCAGATCGATGTGGAATAACATTTTGTACGCGGTGAATAACAATGTTTACAGTCGAAGCTGACTTGGAAAACCTTGTTTTCCATATTTTTAACCTCCACATGTATTATTATTATTATTCAAAGTGGTTGGCCTAAAATCGCTACAAACCAAACGACCTTGTATTCACATTTTGCACCGTAGAATATTAACGTATCAAAATTCAGATTGGGCGGGTGAAGAGCTACAGGGTTTTCCAAGTCACTTTCGAATGTGCATATGTTTTTCAACAGCTGTGAAATGCTGTATTTGCTACAAAATGAGATTTCAGTTTTTACACATGATTTTCAACACATAACAAAAAACTTTCAAACTCGATCCAGCTTGAGGCGTGTTGAAAATCATGCTGATGAAATTAAAAATTATTTTGATGAAAGTGAAATGTCAGATTGATGTGGATTAACATCTGTCACGCGGCGTATAACAATGTTTACATTTGAAAGTGACTTGGAAAACCAATACAAAAGGACATTTGAAAGTGACTTGGAAAGGCAATACAAATTCGAGGCTGTGCCTGGTCAAAATTCATATGCTCTGCATATTTTGTCGCTCATCATACGTTACAAAAAGACTCGGTAAACCCTGAAACTATTCAGCATATCAATTATTTCTACTTGATCACACGTTTTGTTGGTTTTAGAAAATATAAAAAAATGACAACGGCCTTAATCGAATGCCCATGGAAACAAAATCAACCGGCATAGGTTATAGCGTGATTGATCGTGGAATCCAGTGGAAAGTCACATCAAATCTGTAATGTTCTACCAGACCTGCGGTCTCGAGAGCGCTTCTTATTCAATATACAGCAATCGTCCATGACGTAAGATCGTGCGGCATCCAGCAGAACAGTTTAAAATAATCTGTATGTATTTAATGTCTACGAAAGGAATAAATTACGGCCTTTTTTCAAGCACAGGCAGCAGGCGCAGTCCGTCCAGGACCGTTCGTTCAATTCGTTCCATAAATATTTTGCATCACAACATTCACAAGTGAACGGGGAGGTGGAGGAGGGTGCCGCGATAAGCATTTGTTCTGCTGGCAAGACGAAGAAAGACCGATGATGCTTGGCGATTGGCATGTCTTTGGCAGATGTGTGTTTGCTTTGTGGAGGATGATTATTGTTCGTCCCAGCGTTTGAGTGATTTGACAGTTAACGCATTCCACAAACCAAAAAAAAAAAAATGTCATGATTGTAGATCTTGTTTCCCGCACTGCGGAATTAGCCATTCGCCGAGAGCGCCAGATGTGTCCGTGTTTGCATCAGCGGAATTCGGTGCTAGAAGCATATTTTGCAGTAGAGCAGAAATGTGTGAATAGTTCAAATAAATCCTACAAATTCCTTTCTCACACTTCACTTCGCTGTTAGTTAACTTCTGCTTGCTAAAACGGCTGCGCTGCAAATTCGGCTGGTCGGCCTATCGGTGCATGTTTTTCTATTAGCTATTCTGCCATTGTTTGACCGCTGATAATTGTTTGCAATCCCCTTTTTGGGCGACGCTTTCATTATCAACCTTTGCTTTTAATCAGTGCCATCCGCGGGAGGGGTTTTACAATACACTGGTTTTGCAATGGCGTGTTGGTTTGGCCACACCGAGCAGCTTTATCTTAAAGTCGCGACATCGCTCGATTTTGTGCAGCTTAAACAAACACACTTCATGCGCCGCGGGTAGGTTGAAGCACACACAGCCCAGCACAATCGGGACAACGTTTCGCAGTTTGCTTGGCTTGCCGAGCAATTACAATACCGGTACTGTATTAATACATTTAAAGGCAAGAATGTTGTAATTACTTTTTAATCGCCCATTCGCACTGTTATCGATGAAGTGTGTCCGTTTGCCTTAGCAGCTTCAACACCAGCACAGGCACGAGGGATAGTGAGAAAGGCAGTCATCCTGCATTCATTCATGAGTCACATGCGGGCGTGCAGTAGGGTGGCAAGTAAAAAAATTGTGCGAAGTATAACAATAACCGTCTGGTGAGCGATCGGTCGGCTCGATGACAGGCACGATGAACTATTTTGAAGGAAAAAAAGCAACTTTGTTAGAAACAGTCAGTTCGCATATATACATTTCCATCATCTAAAGATTGATTACGATGTAGTGTTAGTAGCGTTATAATAAGACTTCTGACGCATAGAAAGGTGCTATATCCTGCAAGACAAGTCGTAGTTTCAATCCTATCCAGTTCCATTTGATTAATACGCTATCACGCTATGGATAAACGCTATCGGGACAGTCCCTTGGTACAGTCGTCAACTTGTACGACTCAATAACATGCCCGTCATGGGTTCAAGCCTTCAATGGACCGTCCCCCCGTAGCAAAGATTGACTATCCGGCAGCGTGGTAATGAATTAAGTCTCGAAAGCCTGTATAGACCGGCATGTCCGCGTAGGACGTTACGCCAAATAGAAGAAGCTATGGATAAACTAAATCCCCATGGAACCAGTGCATTTCAAAGGGACATGGCAAATTACGTTTTTTATGTCCTAAAGAAGTAAAAGAAGTCGAGAATTCATTAGTACTACGGATACATGGTTTGTTACTTCACTTATATTGTATCTTAAATTGCATTTTAAAAATGAATGTATAAATCAACTCTCAAATGATCAAGCCCGTAAACTCTCATGTATTGTTGTATTGTTTTCTTTTTCTTCTTTGACACAATAACCGTTTTCCATTAAGGCCTATTTATTCAACTTGTGGCAGGGTAGTCGGTCCTACGTATGGAGACACGATCCATTCGGGTCTTGAACCTATGGTGGGCATGTTGTTGAACATGAGTTCAAGACTGTACCACAAGAGACGACCTAATTGTTTAGTTACGTAAATTCACGGAATTTCAACAGATATTGAATTCTCAAAGGTGAATAAATGTTGTAAATATTTTACAGTTGAAGTGAATGCCTTGATCGTTTTTGAATCATTGGTGGTTCCAAAAACCGGAATGATTGAAGCACGAAGGAATATCTATCAGTTGTACACAGTTCTTCAAAACAATTTCACACAATACCATGTCTAATTATTGTTGACGTTTATTGGCTCATGTCTCAACGACGTGCTCAATAGTGAGCAGTCCAACAGAAGAGACAGAAAGTTGATCTCACGCTATTTCACGGAAATATGCATTAAAATTCATCACATGGATGGGATGACCCTATTGTATTGTTAGTGCTTCTAGCACGAACATACTATCGAATCATATCTGTCTAAATCACAAGTGTATGAAGTTGCATATCTATACAGTTTCTTTGGAAAATATATTTAAGAGAACTCTCAAATTTGTAAATAATGTTTTCAACATTTGTTCAAGTTTCTTGAAATCTTGCTGATCAATGTCATCAAAATGCTTACTGAAGGCTGATAAGAAATCTTCTGGGACCTTTATTCAACGATCACCTATCAGGGCCAGAAGGATGGGTTTGCCTTTCTAGTGCGCATCGTGGAGCTATAGAAGGTCATCCTTGACTGAACGAATAGTCGAATCTTTCGTACGATCTTCTGTATGTCAAGCCCGATCTTTGCATACAACGATCGCGTTCACTTTATGCAATTGTGGCACTCCTATTTGCTCGAAACGTGCCGAGCGAATGAATTGGGAATGTAGAATCGAAAATTTTATGATAATTAGGTAAAGATCAACTTGATTATTTGATCTGATATGAACAGCTGACTTAAAGGTTTAAACTTAAAAACTCCAGTAATCTTGCTTATGATGTTAAAACTGCCAACAACCTGTATGTAGAACGCACTGTAGGCAAGGATAGTGACTTTTAAATATCAAGAATATCTTATAGACATATTCTGCTTTAGAGACAAAATTACTACTCCAACATTGGTTGTGTTCGAGAGGAAGTAAGGCTTTGATAGACAATGAAAACTCCTTCCCAACAACGAGCTTTGCAAGCTTTACGACGACCTTACTATTGTGCTGTGTGTTACGTTAGTCAGGGTGTAGTGGTGGGATGGCCATGCCATTGGAATGGTCGTAAAGTTTTTAAGACCGGCATAGACTAAATAGACAACCAATTTGACGTGACTACTCTAGACGGCATGACTCCATGAATCATAAAGCCTGAGTTTAACGATTGGCAAAGGGTTTTCAGTGAAACATCATAGAAATTCAATTTATTACGGTTATTTACATGAATTGAAGTTAATGCTTTGTTTGTAATTAGGCAGCCTCGTTTACCAAAGGTGTGCAAACAAAAATACATAATGCTGTTAATGTTATGTGCATTTATTTTGGAAAAGAACCATTGTTTTTTCCTTTGTTTTTGTCTTCTTAATATTAGCCCAACGACCGTGAATTATGATGTCTTACTGTATAAATTTACTCGCTCGTCTACAAAGCGTCTTTCGTTTGATGTATACTCATCTTTTTTTAGACAACAAAATAGTAATATAGTTATTTTTTTCTTTTTTTCTCTTCTTCGCTTTTGTTTTTTTGTTTATGTTGATTAATTGCTGATCATAATTATATTGTACAAAACAAACTCGCTGCATTGAATATCGTATTGAGAGATTCATGGAAAAACATATAAATGCATGTCCAACATGTTCAGATCAGTTGTCCTGTGGTACTCAGGAGTAAGCAATTAGGTATTTTTCTATTTCCATTGCCGATTCTGCTTAACTGCCAGCTTGCTCCAGAGGAAGGAGAAGATCTTCGTTCCAGAACAACGCATCCAGATCATTTGCCTGGTCGGTAAAGTCTTGTGCCCTGGCATCTGTCAAACCTTCCGGTACAGCATCGTCCTCCTGATCGTCTGAAAGTGCCTTTGGTGGTAAAAACATCAGCTCTTGCGCCATCGGTACAATCCTTTTGCCACGTGACGAGAAGAACGTATCCTTGTGCTCGTTGGCCAAATTTTCGAGCAAATTTCGGCGCAATCGATTCACAAGCGGCTGGTGAAGGTGCTGTAAGCTTGGCACGGCGAAACTGCTCACTTTATCGTCAAGCGGAACCGTGTCACCACGGGCGGTGTTGGTCACCAGCGGTCTTATGTTGCTGCCGGCGTCGTACGCCAGAAGGTACTGCTTTTTGCCCCGATTCGGAAAGAAGTACTCGTCGGGTGAGCCACCCAGCAGTACGTCAAACTTGCCCTTCTTGATCAGCTCGCCGTTCGTGGGTGCTTTTTTGCCCCGGTTCGGTACGAAGTAGTCGCCCTTCTCCAGCATCTGCTCGATGGTGATTTGTCGCTTTTCTGCCGGTATCTCGAAGCTGCCAAAACGGCGACCACGCGCCGGCATGAACACCAATGGAGAGGGAAGGCCCCGGATTTTAGGCTCCATTCGTCGGCGTCTTATCTGGCTGGGCGTGGGGCTGGTAGTGATGGATCCATCGCTCGGCAAAGCTGGTCGAGAAAACTGCAATGCTTCTCTACGTGAGTGTATCAATAAATATAAAAGGGAGAATATTAGTGTACAAGTACAACGGTAGCTTAAACATTGAATAAAGATGGTTAAGTTTAAATTGTCAGAATGATTTTGAATGATTGCATTTGCGTCATTTTACACAAACATAAAATATTATCTCCATATTCTTTCAAAAACCTAACAAAATCCCTTGGGTCGACAAAAACAATTTCAATCTGTCCTGCATTCTTTAAAAGGAAATGCAATGCAAGTTTAAAACTTTATTTAATGTGACCAACATATTCCTCTTTCATTATGATTTTCCATAATGAAGTAAGAAAATAACAGATGTCCAAATATAATTTCTTCAAAAAATCATGTAGTCATTAACGAAGATTACAACATCTTGATTGAGGCTGTGTCACGTCTGTCTTTATACGATACACGATAGCCAGATGAGAGTGAAACATCTTTTCGATAATGTCCCATTTCGTCATTATCGCCCAGATTAACCCACCACGGAACGAACCGAACCTAAAAAAACCTTCGCACTGTACAGATGATGTGATCACCTTTCTACGCGCTTACCTCGTCTTACGGTGCCGTTCTTCATCGATCGGTTTCGGGGCGGGCGTGAGCGGTGTGGTGACGGGCATCCACTCCATTGCGGCCGGCGACGAGAACGACCCCGGATGCACCGGTTGATGATGCACGGCGACATACTTTCGCCCGCCTGTTTCGGCTTCACTGGGCGATGCAGATTCACGCGCCACGACGGATAGGGACAACACTCCGCAGCACACGGCCATCACGCCCACGGAAATTCGCGGCCGTTTCAGTGCCATATTCCAACGAATCGTTAATTGCCAAAAAAGGGTTGCTGGTCGGTGGTTTCGCCGGTGATTGTATTTGGTTCGAGCGGCGGCAAACTTGATTCTCCCAATTCAAACCACTTTCTTGTTGGCTTCGCGACACTTGCCACGACAATATTGCACCGTAGACACTGTTCCGGGTGATATTCACACCATCAAAATTCGCGCACAATGTTCTTCCAAGTGTACCGAGGAAAACCAACCCGGAGTATCGGTAGAAAAGATTTAGAAGACGTGTTGGGGTCGGCTTTTCTCGTAGCAGCCAACCACCTGGTGCATCTTTGCCTGCTGTACTGACGATCATGCAGGACAATGTGGCGTCTTATATAGTTTCTCCATCCCATTGTTCAACAGTCCTAGAATGTGGATGGTACAAGCGAGAAAAGAAAGTGTGATTCCATTAGTAAAATACCGACTTGGAACGGAAAAAGCAAACGAGATCTTGATGTTTAGGAAGAAAGACATTTAGCCTCTGCTCCTGCTGTTGTCGTTGTTGCTCGTCGTTTTCCGTGTGCTGGCTAGTCCTTTGGGTAAAAACCGTCCCACGGACTGTGTACGACCATCCTGTAAGATCCTACGCACAAACCATGTAATGGGCAGGGCAGCCAGCAGTCAAGGAAGGAAGGTGCCCATGGAGTGTAATCTGTTTTGTCATATTAAATTGTCTTGGGATGCCCAAGTGTGTCGTGCATGAACACCGATTATTTGCTTATTTGCCAATGTCCTTATCATTGTTGCCGCTGTTTTTTTCTCGTTGTCGTGCAAAGACGCAAGGAATTGGAGTGAAATCCGAACGTCGCAACGTGCTTTACGAATGAGCTATGGGTGAGATTAAACATGTTTTGATTTGTGCCGTTGCGATTAGAGCGAATCTAATTTTGTCAATTTGGTAATCGGAATTGTTAGTTTTTTTTAAAGCGAACTTTTCCTTCTTAACATAAAATTCATTTTTACAGTTCTGAGTACTATATACAGTTGTGACTAACGCATCATACGCTACATATTAAAAATACGTTGTGTTATGAAAGTTTTTTTTATCATCTTTTTATCCTTATACATGTGTTTATATAAGTTTCTTTAGCTGTCAAAATCAATACATGTTGCGAGCAATAATGTTGCCCGGAACAACGTTAACTTAGGTCCAGGTCTAAGTAATCGGGCACAGTTGCTAATTTAAGCTAAATAACAGTTCTCGAACAGACTGTACTTAAGATCGTTAGCCAATAATTATAGGTTTGTTGGGTTTTGGTCAGCCACATGCTTTAATTTTGTTTTGTATCACGTTATATGTATTTACTCGCCTATGTTTGTTTAGTATTCGAAACATTCTACATGTTGTAGAATTTATTTTCTTTCATTTATTGCGTGTTTGTTGTCGAATTTCTCCAAAAACGGCTGCGTTTTCAATTCCAACATTTTATATTTGGTCTAGGTATATTACAGGGTTAAAACTATAGTTCCGATTCGTTAAGTAACTAGTTTTCCGGTATTTGATTGCAATGTTGTGATTTCATACACAATAACATTTTTTTTATGTATGTCTTCAGTGGCAAATATCAGATGAGGCATAATTTGCGTGCCTAGACGTAGTTGTACCGAAGAGTACTCCCGTATTTACTTCTGATGAAGTCTTACTCTAGATTGGACTTTTATACACCAACAACTTGGTAGGAGCTTCCAAAATTATTTGTCTTATACAAATACTATATGATCCTCAAGATTATTAATCTTCTTCTTCTTCTTTTGGCTCAACAACCGTTGTCGGTCAAGGCCTGCCTGTATCACTTGTGGGATTTTCTTCCAATGACTTTTGGATTACCCCATATAGCAGAATAGTCCTACGTATGGCGGCACGGTCTATTTGGGGCTTGACCCCGTGACGGGCATGTTGTCCAGTGGTACGAGTTAACGACTGTACCATGAGACCGGCTTCAACATTACTTATACTGATTAACATTGGATACTTAAGAACTCCTAATGATAATGTCATTATTTTTTAAAGTTTTCTCTGAATTCTTTACATAATTATTTTAATTATGTAAAGAGTTCAGAGAAAACTTAAAATTTCGAGCTGGATTTTCGAGCTGGAGATCAATGTAAGGCCTAGGATCTGTGATGAATTGATAATACTGAATAGATGTGTAAACTACTTGGTAATTTTAAATTAGTCGACACAATGTAATCCGTTCAATTAAATGTAACTACTAGCCAAAATTGCTTCATACTCAAATAACAAAATTAAATAATAAAATAGAGTTCCCGTTCCACTAATTCCCTTAATCATATTGCGATATTATCTCATTAGGCCACCATAATAAAATTTCTGCTGCTCATTGATAGCGCATCCACGTGCGGTTGTTGATTATACATTTCTTCTCTGTTCTTTCCTCGTTTAGGCGGAAATATCGGAAATGTTTGAGCAAACCCTGCTGGAGGGCAATGCAGCCCCAGCGGTGGCCAGCAGCAACGACACCGTCCGCGGGACAGGAAGCGACAAAAAGCGGAAAAACGATCTGAAGGTAAGCGAATGATTGGCCGCTTCCGGTGAGACGTGGCCCGTGTGACGAACCACAGGAGAGCTTGCGCCGAGTACGGCCAGTGTTTTATGTTTTCTTTATTTCACCGCCACTTCCCTGGGGTGGAAAACGGTCGGTGGGCAGGCTTAAAACAATCGTTTCCGTTGTAAGCGTTGCGCGGTGTAGGCTCTTAATAATCGAAGCAAACATTGTCCTCATTCCATTTGTAGGCTAACCGGGACGAAGCCACTGGATACGGGCGGTTAGTAAAGGCTGGTCCACACCTTCAACAGCATCATCATCACCAACAACAGCCACATCAGCAGAACGCTAGTCATCACGTAAAGTATGCAACCATACCGCACGCAAATGTTACCCAGCAGAGCAGTAGTGCCAGTGCCGGTGCGATCAGCTACGGCCGCAACAATCAATCGCTGGCAAACGACGGCTATGCGAAACGGACGCGAAATGCACAGGATCCTCGTTACCGATCGCACGACCGGATGGAAATGGTGAGCTCCTCGACCACTGTGCCGGCGGCGGCTTCAACACTGCCCAAGCCGAGCGTTCGGTCGCAGTCGGCGGGCGAAAACATGTCCTCCAGCGGGTACAGTAGCTACGGCCGGTACACGGAACGGTCGGACAGCCTGTCGGACGATATGAGCCTGCTGGACGTGGGAGCGCCGTCGTGCGACGACAGTCTGGAAGGGGCCGGAGACGACACGACGTCAGACGAGCGGGAGACGATAGTCAGTGGCGGTGTGCGTAAGCGCCTCCAGCAAAAAGACCCATCGGTGCAGGCACAGCGTGGTGCTGGTGCGATCGCACCGAGCAAAGACTTTGGCGGATACTATTGTAACAGCATCGAGCAGCAGCTAGGGGCGAACGACCGAGGGCTCAAGACAAGCACCAACAGCTTACCGTCCGTGGCCGGAGGACACCGGAATTTGGCGCTACATTTAAAGTTCAAATCGCACCAGAGTGCGATCGACGCGAAGCGGAAACAGTTCTTCCTGACGCTCGACCAGGAACCGTTCCAACCGCTCAAGTCCAACATGGCCGATCTGCCGTCGCCGAGCAGCACGTCGCTACACAGCGGCCACAACCATTTGATTGCGGAAGAGCTCGGTTCCAAATCGAGTTCCGCACCGGTACTGCTCAAGGATGAGGAGAACGTCCTCACGGTGGCACGGGTAAGAGACATACACAAAAAATAAGCTGTTTTGTGCGGCCATGCTTGAATGATAGTTACTATATTCTGCTTCCGGTATTTTTGGCTTGCTATCTTTTACAGGCAAACCTCCGTTATTCGAGGTCACAAAGTGATCGGCATTTGGCGGGTGAGTAGAGGAGATAAGACTATCTTTTTTGCGTCATATGTTGCTTGCATGTCGTCTGGAATTATTCGCTTGTTTAGTTTAATTTACCCACTCAAACTTTCATTGCTGTATTTAAGACCAATTAAAGGAACGTACTAGTAATCGTTTCATTGGAATAGAAAATATTTATGATTTTGACTATTTCTAGTGCATTTTGCGAGTATTGCTTGATAATATCAAAATATAATTATAATCAAAAGAGATTTAGATGAGTTGAGGTTACTGATTGAGACTTAATTGTATACTCACTTAAATATGTTTTTTTTAGATTCAACTCGTGCTGAGCGTGCCACGAAATATACTAGCTGTTTAATGTGTAAGATATTAAAACATTAAAACTTACACGCTACGCTACATTTTCCATGTAGCCTTTTATTCAAAAGTTTTGATTTGATTCCCCTTGTAATCTTCTGTCTCTCAAATTTATATGGCCCATGAATCTTTTTGATATTTTCTGTGCAACCAGCGGAACATTATCTCATGTTATGGTTTGTTGAAAATTCTATAGGCAGATCGGCTAATTCTGGGGAACGAATCTGTCTTCGGGAAATTTTGAAAGCTTATGCAAAACATAAGCCGAAAACACAAACAATAAACAATGATCAGAATCCAGTTGTTCGTCAGTTGTATGATCAACTCCTTACGAAACGTTTTGGATCGACAATGAAACTTAAGTGAATGCTAGTTCAAACAATAGCCTTAGCTTTAATTCGAAAATTTTCAGGAATCTGGTTCGTGGAATGCTTTGAGTATAATTTATTTGCCCGGGTAAATTGTTTTGCACGAACAGAGTGTGACAAAATATACTTGGTCCGGTTGCCGATAAAACCATCTAAACCGAAGATGTGAAACTTGTTGGTATCAACAAAATTGTACAGAAATTTTACAAAATGACAAAAATTATCCGCAAAGCGTGTTTGATGGTTTTTGGTAAACAAAATACAAGTTGTGTCGTAGAATAACGCAAGTTTTAAACACGATAATGAAATAAGTATACAGAGCGTTAACTGACATGAGACCGAATGTAAAATACGTCTCTTATGTAAATGCGTATTCTAGAATTTTTGTAAACAAACCGGATTCTTAACTAGAGATGAGCACACTGAATAAATGTTCCAATATTTCAAACGTCGCCTTCGCTCGTTTGACGATTGAGCTGAATTCTTTAAGTAATAGTATGGATTCATCTCAGCATACAGAGTTTGTATAATTCTGATTGCTGCATGTACTATTTTTATGACTCAATCTTTTGGAGTATTATTAGTATTAAGTAATACTGATTCCAAAGAGTATTTCACTAGTTAGCGCAGAGATTAAGCGAGATTAATCCCGAAAGAATAAGTTAATAGTCCTGCCAGAGAGTTAATTAGTTGAATCGCAAACGAATAGTAAAATAATTTATATTGTGTATTCTTTTTTGTGAATCTTTAAAGAGTGCGTCAAAGATTCAAATCCTTATAATCACTCTTCTACTTTGATTCAAAACATTGAAACAAGGGTGTATCTTCAAAGATTCTTGAATTTATAATAGATTATGATATATAGATATGAATCTATAAAGATTCTCATGAATCTATTTAGATTCATTGCTCTTTAGTGATGTATGATTTTCAAGATATTGCATTGCGCGATCCCATGGTACAATGGTTAATTCGCACGACTTAACAACATGCTCGTCGCGAGCTCAAGCCTCGTATGGACCGTCGCTCTGTAGCAAGGATAACCGATTCGGTTGCGTGATACTTGCCTAGCAGACTCGACAGCCCTGTAAGGTTGTTACGCCAAGAAGAAGAACAAGAATAAGCTCAAGCTCTCTTTGAATCTTTAGAGATTTATGAATGCCTAAACATTCGTGAACCTTTCGAGATTTATGAATCTTTTAAGAACTAGGAGTCTTTTGAGATTTTGAAATCGTTAGAGAATCATGAATCTTTCGAGATTCATGCATCTTTCCAAAAGAGATACAGATTCATTGAATCATTTCAATAATTAATACAGATGTATAAATTTGAATCAGATTTAACCAATACTAGAAAGTACATCCCCAACATAAATAAACTAATCCGTTGCCGCTTAGGTGACCAATTTTTTACCTTTTTTGTTAAGTTCATAACGTGTTATCACTACACTGTACACTGAACTGGTCTGCTTCATTAAACTGGTGAAATTACCAAAAGCTTGGTTCACAAAAGATTTTAAACAAAACCAAGCAACTTGTGGAAGCCTGGAACCATCCTGAAAGACCTACAAGGACAATGATTGATTTCAGATAAATTATTCAAAAAAGAAAAAAGCTAATTAGGGTAAACGTACCTATAGTGGTGCTAGTACCAATAGTGGTGGTATTGCCCTAAAATGCGTCTCATACGATAAATTAATAGTAGTTAAGTTATTTATGATAGTGTGAAATGTTCTCTAGCCCTTTACAAAGGATTTAAAAATGAAATGGGGCCATTCCGTTTCTTAGTGACCGAAAAATCCATTATTTTGTGAAAGGTATCAACATTTTTCCAAAATCCTTAGGATTTCTTAACGAAACTCATATTCT
>KB665755.1:94372-106814 GCA_000349065.1 Anopheles quadriannulatus
TGTTATGTGTTGAAATATTCAGAAATTGTCGTTTCTGACACTTTAAATCCATTAAAATACATCTGTACCACGACAAATTGCACCACTATTGGTACATTTACCCTACAAGAAGCTTATTGTAGAGTAAGAGTATCAAAAACGTGTTTATTCCATTTGTTGTACACATAAAAACCAAAAGAACAACAGTCAAAATAACACAAAACAACAATAAAAAACTGTAAGAATTGCAAAGAACTACAAGAAATAGTAGAAATCCTTGAACGGACCGAAGAAACTTAATTCGACTCCAACTGCCGTTTGCTGCGTGAACCCTGGGCAATCTATGCTGATAACCTTCCAGTGCGATAATCATACAGTCATGCTACACAACGTTAACGGGGTTCCAGCTTTAATGAACCAACCTATTCCGGCGCACAGACGATAATGTGGCAGTTGTTTCCCGCACTGTCCCGCCTCGGATGGGACAGCCAAACAGCATGGGCATGAGATTTGGATTGTTTCCCCGCGCCCGGCCTGGAATGCGCATAATTAAAAAGCGAACAAGTGGTTGAAAAGCTCAAATGTGTCTGAAACGGCACGAGCCCGGCATGTTGCAAATTCCAACGCCAAATTCTGCACACACTCTCTCATCAACATTAAGCTTGTTGCATCTAGAATGTAGCAAACGAACGAGCAACCAATCGATGCCGGTACAAAGTTTCCGGAAATTAATTGTGGCTCAGAATGACTAGTTACTGTTTTCTCGTTGCCACTGATTGCCCATGATCAAGCAGTTGGGGAAGCTGCTATGTATGGTTGTGAAAATGTTCGTTATATTCTATGTTCCTATTAGAAGTAGGAAGAAAAAAAAGGAGTTGATACACTATTTTAAATCACAATAACATTATTGATCTTTCAAGCCTTTGCCGTGGACGTTTTACAACCGTCTATCTTTGCAGCATCTTCATTTTACGCATAAAACATTGTGGCGCGTTGGCAAAGTATCTCATATTTGCATGACCTTTATGCTGTGCAAAGGAAGGTGGCGAAGGCAAGCAACGATTTCGGGGCGCAAAAGTGCGTAGCTCGTGGAGCGCGTTGCGTTGTTGATGGTGGTTGGTCTGATTTTGTGGGCTCTGAGTTGTGTTTTATGTACGGGCAAGTTTTACGCACATAGCTGCGAAACTCGCTCCAGTGTACATAAGGCTGGCTTGTTGCACGGTTCTTGTACACAATCAGAACCAAAAAGGCGTTCCTTCCCTACCATCCCCCTCCCAGCCCGGTCCTACGTTTCCCCTTCGATGTTGTGGAAACTGCGGCCAACGTCACAGTAAAACGCTTTGCCGAGACACGCTGAGAGTCCTGCGAGAGCAGCAAGCAGCGCTCTGTGCCTGTGAGAACCTGCGAGCATCCGCTGAAGTTCTCCAGAAATCCTCCGCTTCTCCCCCACGGAAAGCACCACACTCTCCACGTGCCCAACAGGGTAGATAGATGTCTCGCGCGTACTCACACCGCTTTCCCTCCATCCGTCTCGCTGTTGCTGTTGCTGCTGCTGCTGCGGCTGCGGCTGCTTTCTCCAGCTTCTGGCATGTCGGCACGAGATATCCTTTTGCCTCGGCGTCGCTCATTGTCAGTTGGTCAGTCCCTGCCGTTGGCTGGTGTGACGGTGTGCTGCCGTCCTAGCTGGCCGGAATTAATTGTTGTTTCTTGCTTTTCGCTTGCACTTAGCTTCCACTGGCTTGGCTGTTCTTGTGTTCTAGTGTGTTTAGTGTTTAGTTGCGAATTACTGCTGAGGAAAATTGGAAAAGCGCTCCCGTGCACACAGAGCACGGTGTATGTGTGTGTTGTTTTTGTGTGTTTTAGTGCGTGCACAATATTCGGCACTTTATTGTCAGGTTCGGCGAGAGCAGAGGGAACGTTACGAGGCTCGCTGCGAGCGTGATTAAGTGAAGCTTTGGCTGTGTTTTCTTCGCACCGGAATCGCTATTCGTATAATTCGCTTGTGCTGCCAAACGCACAAATAAACAAATTAGTCGTACCCTTTTCAATTCCGCACGAGCAAAAAGGTGCGTCTGTTCGCCCGAAGCATTTACGCACCCTCCGCCCTCGCTGTTTTTTTTTTTGCGCGCGCATTAGAAGCTGCGGATCCAGGCCGCGCTCAGGAACACCGCGCAAACGGCACCGCTACGACCACAATAATGCACCGCAGGATGTCCAGCATTCGGGAGTACAAGTTTTTCCGCAGCTTTTCCGCCAAGATCGAGAACTGGCACATACGCAAGGCGGAATCGCTGTGGAAGAAGATGCGGGAAAGGAAAATTGCAGGTAATACATACATGGAAGGTGGGAGGCGGGTGGCGGGAGGGGTTTAAAAGAATGGTGGGGTTTGCATACACGCACACACACACACACGTGCAGAGACACACAACAATGGGGCACTTTGGATGGCGCGTGGGAGCTCAAAACCGTTGTCGTCCTTCCTGTGGTGGGAGCGAGGACTTGTGATGGGGTGAAAAAGACGAGCGCCTGGGGAGGGGGGGTGGATGAAGGATGATTGTGTGGCCATCCCGGGGCAGACACGGAACGGCGCACGGCTGCTCTGTCCTCGGATGGCGGTGGAAAGTCATCTGTTGCTCTTCATTGAGAGAGCACAGCCCCAACGGTGTACCGGATACTGAACCCCGTTGCATGCTGTCGTTGATGTTGTGTGTATGTGTGTCGGTGGGAAAACCGGGCGTAGGAGTACACTAGGAAAGCTTTCATCCTCTTTGCCGACGACGGATGGGAACGTAACCAAACGAGACATAAAGCAGCAAGTGGAATTGAATATCAGTTAATTAGTGGGAAAGAGAACGCTACGCAAAAAGAGACCGAAGAGAGAGAAAAGAGAGAGAGAGGCATTCTTGCTTGTGCGGGAGTTTGGCCGGAGCATCTACACCCAGAAGCAGCGGGGGACGGAGAACGGGAGAACGTCCTTTTTCCCGCCCCTTTCCCGGTCCCACTGGTGGTGTGGCTATTTTTAAATCGTCCTTCGTCCTTGTATATTGATAAATTGATTGATGAATAGGTATGCAAAATTACAGCGAGGGTAGCAGCAAAAAAAAGGGTGAAAAACGCCATTGGTTCGTGCTTATAACGTGGCCATCGTTGATGATGGTGGCAAAAATGGGGCCATTTGAATGCGAACGTCACTGCCATAGGCCCTGTGGGATGCTGTGGTGTGGCGGTTTGGATACAGGGCTGCTCCATGGCGACCCATTCTAAGCGCTTTAGCTGCAATGCTGTGCTTGGGCTATCCTGTTTGCTGTTTGGAATCATTTTCATCCCCCACTGTGGGCGGCAAAAAAAGCGCTCTGTGTGCTAAATGGAGGGGAGTTTTTTTAATAGAGAGTTAGTATGGTTTTTTTTTGCTGCCTCAGCTATTGTTCTTGTACATCATAGACAACAAAAAAATAATACACATAAAACACAAAGCAAAACGTACTATGTGTGTGTGTGTGTGTTGGTCCCTTTTCGTTGCTGCAGCGTCATATGCGATGGGTGGATTTATTTGAAGGCGACAGTTTGAACGTTCGATAAACGAACGCGCGTCAGCCCGCCACAGCGCTCCCTGGTGCCTTTATGCTCCGGTCTCGTGATCGAATGACACCTGTTATCTATAGCCTATGGCTGGAGGGTAAGGGAGAGAGGGGGTATGTTCAATAGCAGATGGGAATTTGCTTGATAAGTTTATTGAATTTAGCCCTTGCGATACTGCGTACTGCGCTGATGTTCGCTGGCAGAAGCTCTGGTGCGTTAGTAAACGCTCCCAAATGGGAATGAGTTGCTTCGCTTCATTGTAATTTTTTACTGCGAATGAGGCATCTGATGAGACTATTCTTCCCTTGTGATGTATGAATTCCAGAAGATTGATTGCGCGTTTTATTTGATTATGTGCTGTACGCTCATTTATGCAATGTGTTGTTGCAATGTGAACTCGCTCGAAGCTAATGAATTCGCTTGAATTCGTACACACGTACACACGTGCCTGCATTATAAGCATGCGTATCAAATGCGTAAATTTAAAATGTATTCAATTTGACGGGCAGAGGCATATGCTACACTGCTATCGTGCATAACAATGCGTTCTAGAAATTCCCTTTTTTTTATTTGCTCGTCTTAAAAATTCATTATTGATTTAAATGCGCATGAGGTACAAGGTTGAAGGCAAAAGTATCGATAGGGACTGAAGGGAATATGAGTGTAGCGGAGGAACTGTATCTCCTATGGTTCTCAACATGAACTGATCTGGTATCTTCTGGTTGCGGCTTCTTCTTTTTCTTCTTCTTCTTCTATTTGGCGTAACATCCTACGCGGACATGCCCGGCCTATACAGGCTTTCGAGACTTAATTCATTAGCACGCAGTCGGATAGTCAATCCTTGCAGCTGGAGGATGGTCCATTCTAGGATTGAACCCATGACGGGTATGTTAATGAGTCGTTCGAGTTCGGACGTGACGACTGTACCACGGGACCGACCCTTGGAGGTGGTTGCGACTGAACGATACAAAAAGTGTGCATCTCGAACAAAACAAAGTAAATCTTTTGATAGATAAAGTCATCTGTAGAATCGATAGGAATTCATCACCAATCATCGACAAAACAATCTATTTTACTCAAAAATATTTTACTGCTAACACAATCTATTTTACTCAAATGTTTTCAAGACATACTTTTTAAGCTTATGTTCCAAGATTCCTAGAGTGTGAATAGCTTGAGAAACATCGTTGTGTGTGCCTTTTCGGGCGCTCTTTTTAAACTCTGGATATTTTGGACACCCTGAAAGCTTGTCAGTACTGTACCAGTCAACGGAGTTTTGTGATTTTCTTAGGAGAGATTTTCGCAAAACATGAATCGAGTTAATTGAAACGCAAAGTTTCCTGTAGCGAGTGCAAATTAATTATTTGAACAAAGCTAATGTATGGTTTACGTTTTTGATGGCTGTAATTGACTTTATGAACTTTATAAACTTCTCTTTGCAGATTCTCATGTAATTATCAATTTTTGGGCGTATATACAAGAAAGGAAACCCAAAAAAACTCAAAAAAAACTTTTTTTGTTTGTTTTTGGACAAATAGGGCATCTTCGGCCTCCTATTTCTTCCCAAAATGAAAAGATGGCACCGTTTTGTGGGCTTCCCGCAGCTTTGTGTCAGTCGTTGTGGGTTCGGAATATTTTTTCCGGGAGTTTCTGTTTATAGCTGAGGCCTGGAACAATTTAAAAATAGAAATTGCCATTTATAGCATACATCTTATACTAATAGTGACTAGATGTTGTTATTTCTATACCATGCATTGTGAATGGTACAAAAAGGCCTTAAAATACATATAAATGGTTGAAATGTGTGTATTTATTCGTTTTACTTTTTTTTTTAAAGGAAGATATCGTACATAAAAATATACTTGATACATTGCAAATGCTTGTCAAGTCATACGAACCGGTCACTACTAAGATATTGCTAACACGAACGTTCCATCAGAGATACTGGCTGGATATCGGCGACTTTAAATTCTTATCACTGTGCTGCAAAAACAGGGAGAGAAAGAGTGAGAAGAAGAAAAAAACACACCCACAGTCACGTTGCTATATTTTCGGTTTATTTTGGTTCGAAAAACAGTTGCGCGATCCACCCGTCCGCCCTCGGTCGTGACTGATTAATTCCAGCCTATCGAGAACCCGTGGTCGACTCTGATGTCACCAGCCGGAGTTGGTTCTCGCGCTCAACCGTACTTTGCCGTAGTGTGTCCCCAGCCTCAGTGCATTGCCTACGCAGAGGACGACAAGTAGATCCCCCCAAACCGTTGTGTCTTGTGACCTACCACAAAAAAAACCGTTTCTAAGTGTTTCGTGTCCAAGCGACTACACGGCCGGGATTCGAACCGATTTCGAGCGCGTACCTATTGCAGACCTCGAACGGGCAGACAGGATGGAGCAATATGCGTCGAAAAAGTATCCGATAGCAGCGAAAAGCCGCAAATCAAAGCTAAATTTCCTTGCCGGAGTTCAAAGTCACTACGAGAAGAAGCAAAAAGATTCGTCCGGAAGCAAGGAACCGAAACTGAACCTGTCCGTACCGGGCACTCCCGTTTGTTCGCGCTATTTGCGCCGACTTTCGCAAGGGTTGGCGAGTGATCACGACGACCAGAAACCGTCCAGCAATGGTCCCGTGGAAAATGAGCTCATCATCAGCAGCCTTGTGCTGGATAAATTTCTCAAGGATATGCAAACACTGTCGGTAGACAGCGCGGACAACGCACCGTCCCAGGAGGGGGCAAAGCAAGGGGCGCTCCATGACACGACCGAAGAGTTCTTTAGCCAGTCCAAAGAACGGAAAGCCTATCATCGGACGTTCTCGGAGGCTGTCGGGGTCGTCGGTGCGTCTCCAGTGATTGAGAAGAATCCGGTGGTGAAGAAATACTTCGAAGAGTCCGCTAGCCAACGCACCTTTCGGAGGGACTTTTCCGAAGCGTACGGTGAGCTGATCGAACCGGAACCTATCGTTGCCTCGGAAAAGAGCTCAAAAAAGAAGAAGACCAAGAAAGCCAGCTCCAAGTCAGCCAAGTCCGGTGAAAATCGTCCCCCGAAGCTGATCAGCGATTCTTCGGACGATGAGCGATCGGAAGAGGATAGAAGCGAGTTCCTGCAGGAGCTGGAGCAGCTGAAGCAGTCCAAGCAACGGCTGGAGGAAAAGCTACACGCCTACCAGGCCAAGACGGTCCCGGACGCCCCGGTTGCAGCGGAGACGAAAAGCCCCCAACAGTTCTTCGAAGAGTCGGAACAGGCACGAACCTATCAGCGAACGTTTTCGCAAGCCGTACAAACGTTCCCCGGCGGACCGCGAGAGCCACGTGATCCGGCAGTGGTGCAGTACTTCAACGAGTCCGCCTCGCGTCAAACCTTCCGGCGCGAATTTTCCGAGGTGTACAACGAGTACGAACCGCCGGCGCCAGTGGAGCTTCCCAACTTTAAGCCGACCGTACCGGGAACACCCATTAGCTCCCGGCATTTGCACAAATTAAAAAAGGGTGCAGAGCCAGCCACGGGTAGTGCGGAACAGCAGCCAACACCGCCCCCGGCCAGTGGCCATGCGGCGTCCCTGGCGGAGCAGCTGGAAGCGTTCAACAAAGAGCTCGATAACCTGCGGCAGCACAAACCGTCCGTTACGGCGACGACGACCACGACGACAGCCTCCTCCACCGTGGACAGCTTCTGCGTGGACAGCTATCTGGACAGCTCGAGCGAGAAGAAAACGTACGCCCGTTCGTTCTCCGAGGCTGCCCGGCCGTTCGTCCAATCGGACGTGAAAAGCCCCACGGTACGGACGTTTTTTGAAGACTCTTCCCGCAAGGGCACACTGCGGCGAGATTTTTCCGAGGCGTACCAGGAAGTCGAGGTGATGGCACCAGCCTCACCACCGCCCAAGGCGAGGACAGCACCACCGGCAGCTGATGTAACGGCGACAACAAAGCCAACCGATGCATCATATGACCTGGATCAAGATAACAGACCCATTCCATGCCCCGCCGGCGATGATAACCCATCCAACGAACGGCACCCGCCCGTAGGCGCCAGGGGCGGACCCATCTCCATCCCCGGCACACCGATCAGCTCGCGCAAGCTGGCAGCCTTCCGGCGCAGCACCAGCGTGGAACCTGCCGGCAGCCAGGCGGCCGAAGCAGCAGCAGCAGCAGCAAAGACACCCGAGGCAACCCTGGGAGGAGGAGGCGGCATGCCGGCATTGGCTCGTGTGCCGCTGACGCCGCAGCTTGATGGTAGGAAAAAATTTAGCACTGAAAAATTTTTTGCAACGAAATTCTTCAAACGGGCGCGTAGTTTCAGTGGCACCCAGCCCGGCGGCCACCGGGATGACAACGAGCCGACGGGACGACGGGCCAACCGACACGCTGCCGTAGGGGATGCGGGTAAGGAGGAGCAGGAGCACGGGCGACGTCGCATCGAACCGGAAGGCGGAAGGGAAGCGGGTGTAGCTGCGTCGCCGGTTGTCGAGCTTGACCGAGAGTTCTGGAAGAGATTCGGCGCTCAGAAGGATTAATGGATGAAGACAAAACAAAAAAATGGAAGCCCCGGGCAGATAAGGCAGAACTGCGGCAAACGCGAATGCACCAGAGAGGAGACAAGTGTTAGAAAAAAGTGTGTGTTTTATCAAAAATGTTTTACACTCGGTAGGATTTCGTATTATTTTCAAAATATTGCTGATTCGCCAACAATTATGTATTATGTATAAAGCTGAATAAAATTATTGAGGAAATGTTACAAATAAATGAAGCATTCCATCAACCCTTTCGATTTCGGACAGAACGGAACGTTCGTGTTTGTTGTGTAGAAGATATTTACATTTTATGAAAGATTATCGAATTTCATTTCAAAACTTCAAAGAAGATTTCAAAACTGGTTTCATTTATCTACATAACAAATGTATCAAAACGTTAAATGAATGTATTAGCCATGAAAACAAATTAATTGTTATAAACGATACTTTTTTCGCTAGGTTTTGCTGGAGGTTGCATGTGTTTAACTATTAATTTATTACGACGGTATCAATATAAAGCTTTTTTTAAATTTCCAATTATGTTTGCAGTGTAATTACATATCTAACACTTTGCAATAATGCCTAAATTATGTTAAAAAAGGAGTTTTTGTTGATGATAACGTTGTACACGTCATTTTAATGAAGCCGGACGAAAAGAAACTAGAAACAAGAAACAATTGAACCTATAAATGATAAAGTAAAAACTATACGAAACATAGATAAAAAAAATGATTTAATAAGTAAATGAATAAACATTGGCAAGTAAAGACAAGAAAATGAATAATAAAGAGCGAAAAGAAATGCATAAAAAACGAATAAAGTATACAGAGTTTACCAGGGGTTCTCATAGATGTCGGACACTTTCTTGACTCTTTCCTATTGGAAGTGAACTTCATGTTTTGTTAATTGGACTCTATGGCACGCTTTTAGGACAGGCTCCTTGAAAATCCTATTGGATTTGTCCAACAAGGGTGCTATAGAGTCCAATGCCCATTACATTAAGTTCATTTCACAATAGAAAGAGTTCATTAAGTATCGCACGGCTATGACAACAATACATTATAAGTAATAAGGTACGCACGGAACAAGTAATTAATATCGTATATAAATTAATCAATTGAAACATGAATTAGAAAATTCTTTTGGAACATTTATGAAATATATGTACTTCGAAATATGTTGAATCAAACATTTCTTAAGCTACAAACAAAACAAAGTATATAATAGATCATGTGGGAAGTATCAGTTTTACCAGCAAAACGGGAGTTTCTTTTGAAAATAGTCATACTGAACCAACCTGTATGCTTTATTAATGTAGAAGTAAACGCAAAGGCTAGATCCTTCTAATTTGCTTGTTATTTATAAGCATAACATTATTTTTATCGCATTTATTACAACAGTTCCTATTTCATTTATTTTATTGTTACAGAAATCGAAGCGATTGAAGCATGCCGTTGGTTACGTGCCGCCGGCTTTCCACAGTACGCCCAAATGTACGAAGGTAAGCTTTAGCATGCATCGACATGAATTTTTCCACGGTTGCTAATCACCCTTCATTTCCATTGCCACAGATCACCAGTTTCCCATCATCGTGGAGGACGTGGCGAAAGATCACCCATTCCTGGAGCCCGACCCACTGCAGTCCCTGTTCCGTCGGCTGCACACACTCAACCGTTGCGCAAACATGCATCTCGATGCGCATCAGCATACACCAAAACCTTCGGTAAGACACACACGGAGGCCTTCGAGCGCAATATGGTTTGCGTATGATCTCACACCCTTGTGGTTTCCTCTCTCTCTCTCTCTCTCTCTCTCTCTCTCTCTCTCTCTCTCTGTCTATCTTTTCGTGCTACAGCAACGCGACGACTCGGACGATGACAGCTGTGCGCTCAGCGAAGCCTGGACATTCCAACACAACAGCCGGCGCTGGTCGCGTGTAGACGATGCGATCGGTTTGGTCAGTGTGATAAACAACAAGCAGCAGCAGCAGCAGCGAAACTCACACAAAGATGGCAAGGGGAGCGGCAGCGATCATGCTGCTGGATCGCAACGGCGCCACCATAACAACAACAACACGCTGCTGCGCGCGGAAGACCACGAGAAGCTGTGGCTCGAGTCGGGCGGCAAAATAACGATCGGCGTACCGTCGGACACGGACTCGCAGGATGACTGCGGCACGAACGGCAGCGGTGTGCATCTGCGCCGCACCGGAAGCGAACGGCTGAAGGACGGCGCGAAGGCAATCCTGCGCCGGGTGGAGTCGATCAAATCGAGGCGCAGGAAAAAACAGAATCGCGACGGACTGATCATACTGGCGCCGCCGGCGGCACACTCGAGCGCTCACCTGTCCCCGCACCATCGTCCGGCCGGTGGCGACGGCACCGACGGGTACGGTGGGTCCGGGTTTGACATCATGTCCTACTCCAATCCTACCTCACCGCGTCCATCCGCCGAGCTGCTCGCCTTCGACGATGCGCTCGATGCGGCCGGCAACCGGCGGAAGGATCTGTTCGGGAACGATCTGCTCGGGCGCCGGAACCTGCTTCTGTCGCCTAACGTTAGCACGCCCGCCCCTGCCTGGTCGCCGCTGCACGGTGCCGACGGGAAGCGGTACACCGACCGATCGTCCCCGGGCGGCACGCTGCCCTTCCGGCAGCAGGTGCAGCTGCAGCAGGAGTCCCGATCCGGTGACGATTCTTCCTCAATATGCAGCGAAGACAGTGGCGGCGGCGGCGGTGGACCTGACCTGAACTTGCAAACCGGTCGGTCGGACAAGATGGCGTCGCGGAAGTATCCGCGTGCAAAGAAAGCATTGCGCAGCAAGGTAATTAGCAGCACGGTGGCGGACGATCAGTCCGGCAGTGGAGCGCTTTCCGACTCCGAGTGTCATGCCAAGCAGCGGCGGTCGAAAATTAAGATAGAGCTTGATTGCGATTTACCGGGGATGAATGATGGCGTTTCTACGACCACAGGGGATGGCAAAGGAGCCGGTAGAGGAGTAGGCAACAACACGCTGACCGCACCGGATGCAGCGCCTTCAAAACTGCACCGCGGAGGATCGCTAAACCTTGGCAAAGCTTCGAAGCGCTATCGGGACGCATTCAGCAATCGGTCCGTGCGGCACAGCTCAAAAACGGCAGACGACGGTGTAGAAGGTCGCTCGTCAAGCAAACGATCAACCGTAGCTCGTTGGCACAGCTTCCAGCAGCCGAAGGTATCGCCGATTGACTTGCAGCAGCAACAGCAACAACAACAGTCCGATCAGCTGGGCTCGAAAGACGATCGCAAGCATGCGCTACAGCGTGGCACGACCATAGCGCAACTAGTCAGCAGTACCACAAACAGCAGCAACGCTATGACAGTCACCTCCTGCGGCGCCATCACGACCACCGTCAGCACTATCGTCACTTCCACAACGGGCAAAGCGCACACTCTGTTGGGGCTAACTGTGGAAGGTACTCAAGGTGGCTCCACCGGCGCAGCAATGGGTCGTGGATTAGATGGTAGCGCGACGTCCGGTGCTGGACTGCGCATGTCGGAGATGTCGTGCGGGCAGCTGCTGGTCGTACGTAAGCTCGGTCTGGCCAACCTGACCGGCTACATGGAGCGGTACTGTCCCACGCATCGGTCCGGCTGGAACTGGGATTTGCCAAAGTTTATCAAGCGCATCAAAACGCCCGACTACAAAGATCGCAAGGTGTTCGGGATGCCGCTGGTGCTGAATCTGCAAAAGTACGGCAGCACTGTACCGCACACGATACGGCTGGCGTTCGGGTGGCTGGAGAAGAATGCGCTCGACCAGGTGGGACTATTCCGGAAGCCGGGTGTCAAGTCGCGCATCGCCAAGCTAAAGTCGGTCATCGAGGCGAGCAACGATGTGGGCTGGCGCAGCGAGATGTTTGACGAGTACCATGCGTACGATGTGGCGGATCTGGTAAAGCAGTACTTTCGCGAGCTGCCCGATCCGCTGCTGACGGCGAAGCTTTCCGAAACGTTCATCGCTATATTCCAATGTAAGTATTTAAAGTGAGCGTATGTGACACATCTTCTAAGACTTGTAAATCAACTTTCTTATCTTCTATATTATCATTATAAGATTCTTATCTTCTAATTAAAGAATTATCCATTCAGAGTATATTCAATATTGGAAGATTTATATGTGATTGTAAGATTGTACAAAAGTGATTTGTGTGTGATCTTAAAATATCTAATTATGAATCTTCTGATGGTTTTCGTTCGCTACAAGTTTCAAGAGTATCAGATTCAAGATTCAAGATTCAAGATTCAAGATTCAAGATTCAAGATTCAAGATTCAAGATTCAAGATTCAAGATTTAAGATTTAAGATTCAAGATTCAAGACTCAAGACTCAAGA
>KB665755.1:106824-145125 GCA_000349065.1 Anopheles quadriannulatus
TCAAGATTCAAGATTCAAGATTCAAGATTCAAGATTCAAGATTCAAGATTCAAGATTCAAGACTCAAGACTCAAGACTCAAGACTCAAGACTCAAGACTCAAGACTCAAGACTCAAGACTCAAGACTCAAGACTCAAGACTCAAGACTCAAGACTCAAGACTCAAGACTCAAGACTCAAGACTCAAGATTCATGATTCAAGTTTCAAGATTCAAGATTCAGATTCAGATTCAAATTCAGTTTCAACATTCAAGATTCAAGATTCAAGAATCAAGAATGAAGATTCAGATTCGAGATTCAAGCTTTAGATTCAGATTCGAGATTCAATATTCAGATTCGAGATTCAAGCTTTAGATTATTATTTAGGCCAAGTGCCAAGATTTAGATTTAGATTTAGATTAGATTAAGATTCAAGGCTCGAAAATTCAAGATCAGGATGCACAATTTCAGAATCGCGAATTAAACTCCAGATTCCTGATTCAAGGATAATTATATACGATCCAGAGTTAAGATTTAAGACCCAAGCTTCCAGATTTCAAATTCAAGATACAAGATATAAGTGTCGAGATACAGGTTTCAAAATTCATTACTAAAGATACACATCAATCTGTAGTTGGTCAATGCTTTTCTCAAACTTTTCATTAAATATTGCTTTTTTTCATTCAGACCTACCGAACGAAGTACGAGCAGAAGCGGTCCAGTCTGCAATTCTGCTGCTCCCGGACGAACATCGCGAGGTGTTACATCTACTGCTAACATTCCTGGAAAAGGTGGTACAAAACTCGAGCCTAAATCAAATGACCGCCAACAACCTGTCCGTCTGCTTCGCACCTTCGCTCTTCTATCTGCTGTCCGGTAATAGGTAGGTGTATCTTGTGTGTGTGCCGATGTACCCCTGTAAACATGTTCTTACTTACTATGCATCCCCTTTCTCGCCTCACAGATACACTGCGGCGTCGCCGCGCAGAAAGAAAACCGGTGCCGGTTCCGGTACGCCCGACGAGAAGGAACTGTCCGAGGCAAAAGCATCACACGAGTGTCTAGCGTACATGGTGGAACACTTTCAAACGCTCTGGACAATTAGCAGCGATCAGATGCGACGCTGCAACTTCAACTACATGGACGAATCGAAACCGGTACCGCTGGCGTCGCTCGGTACGGAAATGCACGTACAGAACTGGCGCGGCTACCTGTCCGAGTCGATCAACGAGTGTCTCCGGGAGGGACGCGAACGGTAAGAAGAAAAAAAATGCTTCTTTTTAAATGCTTGTGATCCGATCATCTTGCCTCTTTTCTATTTCCGTTCTTTCCAAAAGCCCCCGCGGTTGGGTGTCGCTCAGCTCGTCCGATCCGTCGGTGACTGCGTTCTTCAAGAAGGTGGGCGACGGACACCCGCTCCGCCTGTGGAAGTGCGTGACGGAGGTGGAAGCACCGCCGATGGAAGTGATACAGCACATCGTTAACGAGCGACCGCTCTGGGACGCGTATCTGCTCAAGTGGCGCACGATCGAGCAGCTGGACCAGGACACCGACGTCTTCCAGTATGCGTGCGGCCAACCCGTCACGGAGTACTGTGTCGTTAGGTACGTTCTTTCGCGCCTGGACACGCTTGGATGGCGAAACTGTGTTTAATCAAAATGTTGCCTTTCTCTTAACTTCTCTCGGCTAGGCAATGGAAAAATGATCTTCCCCGTGGGGCCTGCGTGATAGTGGAGGTGTCGATATCGCACGAAAATGCCACCACGCTGCTAGGGGGAGTGAACGGTGTTGTGCTGGCCTCGCGGTACCTAATCGAACCCTGCGGCAGTGGCAAGTGCAAGCTAATGCATCTATCGCGCGTAGACATGAAGTAAGATTGCTTTCGAGCCATGTTTTTAACCCCTTGCCACTAATCATAAGCGTGTCTTTCCTTCTTTTCACTTTACAGAGGCCGTACGCCCGACTGGTACAACAAAAACTACGGACACATCTGTCAGCAATATCTTTCGAAGATCAAAAAGTTCTTTGAACACTGCACCGAGGGACCTGAAACGAAAGTATAATAGCATCATCACAAAACGGAGTTGGAGCTCAGTGTTCACAGACATACACACACTGTCTAAACCCTCCACGCTCTCCACCCGAGACCCGAGATATTATATCTTTAATGCGATTTGTACGAGGGACTGTTAGAAAGACACTAGAAAGTTACACATACACGTCACACTCATACAAAGAAGACAGTCTGACACAGACAGGGAGAAATTGTAATCTCATACAGGAAACAAAGATACACAATATTTATATCTTTGCTGTACCATTTTTGCATGTAAAAAAACATGGAGGTATGTGGTGTGATGGATTGATGGAAAACCTTTTAACCCTTTTTGCTATAAATCCAGCCAAACACACACACATACGCAGACACAAAAAGACCACCCAAACAATATTAAAACACGCCTCGAGGCGTGACGTGAAACATATACAAGAAGATGCGCACGAGTGAAAGAACCAACCAGTTGATTGTCCTAAAACATTCCAGAACATTTCATTACCAAGTGCCTAATGTAACCAACTCACAAAACAAAACAAGAAAGGAAAAAACTAATAATATTAAATGTTTGGTAGTTGACGGTAGAAAGGGGAAAAACAAACGTTAGTTAAAAAAAAACACAGACGGAAAAGGCAAACAATCAAAGACACGAAAGAAGCGACACAAACTCTTGTGTTGAAAGCAAAAGGGGAGAAAACAAAACAATTGTTATCAAAGCACAACGTTTTTTTGCTTCTACTGTGCGCTTTGATAAGCGTCTGGTGAAACTTTTGCGCAATCCCTTCGCGCCCTACCAATGACACCCTGCACTGCAGCCTCCCCGACTTTTGTACAGCAGCCAGCTGGGAGAGAGAGAAAGAGAGAAAGATGGAAAGATATATAAATCTTTTTTTATATATCGTTTATAGCAGCACACATACATACACACGCAACAACTAAAACTAGTCCAAACACAAAACTTAACCAATATTTAGCAAAGCCTGTTTTTGTTTTTTATTATTAATAATATACGAAAAAGATATGTTTTTAATGGTAATTATCTTCTGTACATTGCAAACCCTCCAATATCTCCCCACACACATTCTACAACCAGCTGAAGAAGAAAAAAACGATATATGTGTAAAAAGCAAGGCGAGTTCCAGCAAGAGTTTATCTTTATGTTTTTGTACCATTATTAAGAGCATTATTGTGTGTAGATAGTATTATCATAAGTTACTGTTAGGTTGTTTTTTTTTGTCCCCTTATAATGTAAAGTACACGTACACGACGGCGCATGTGTTGTTAACAGTACAGAAAAAGGAGCAATCTATCACATTTATTTAGTGTTGCGTGTTGAAGCGTACCAGAAAGGGCGCAATGGATGATAGAGGACGAGGAAAAAGATTACCAAACACTCCAAAAACAAAGCATAAAAAAAACAACAAAAACCGAAATACAACCACAAACATCCTTACCCGGGACCAACCAAACCATAATACAGAGAAGAGCAACAGAAGAAGGTGAACTAAACGTCGATTGGGTCAAGAAAGATTTTGCTTTAGAAAAGAACGGTTTCGGACCCCAAGTAACCCGCTGTTTCCGCGTTGTTGTCCCGCGCTGTCTTTTATCTGGTTGTTGTATTGATGGAACAAAATGAGACAAATATTTAAAATACTATCAAACAAACAAACAAAAACCCAAATAAAAACGATAAAAAACGGTCAGTTAAAAAGCGAACTAGACACAGGACGGTGAGGCGAACGTGTAAAAGGATTCGGCAATTATTGTTCAACAAAATACACAGCAGCAGTCACAGAGAGTAAAGCGGAGGGTAAAGGGAGTAGAGTAAAGCGGTAAAACGTATTTCAAATGGTGCATTATTATATAAAACATCATCGCTCTAACCTCTGGTTCGCGGTTAGAAGTCAGTTAAATAAAAGAAATGAAAAAAATGAAATACTATTCAAAGCAAAACAAAAACATGGGGCTGACCAGCATGGAGGAAATGTTGTTGTTGTTTTATTTTTTTACGAGGCTTTTTAGCATTCGCCTCTCCAATGGAGGAAATGTGTTTATTCGTGTGGAAGTAATGCAAACAACAAACGTGGTTTAAATGTGTTTTGTTTTTATTTCTCTCTTCACTTTGTTTGGATTAGTTCCGATCGACAAGCAGTCTAAATTCATCATTATCTTCTTCTTCTTCGTTTTGTTTTACCTTAATTGCATACACTTTCTACTTTGGTCTTAATATAAAATTCGTATCATTTTTCTGCCTTCTCTATTTTTTGCCGAATTCAATTGTTTTTTTATTCCTTTTTTCTTTCCTACTGGTTTGTGTGTGCACGCGCCTGCACAAGAGCGTGTAGCGTTTGTTTCTAACCTACATCTAATGCATTTTTTCGTTCACGAAAATAAAGTTCAAGAAAGTACACACTCTGGTGCGTGCACAAACACAACGCTTTGCGCGTGCATTATTTCCCCTTACTTTCCTGCAGTCTGCTGCAGGTGTGTGCGTGTGCGGGTTGAGGGCTAAAAAACACACGCCAAGAAGCATCCCAATTACCGTTTCCGTCCCACACAAATGGCACACAAGGAAAACTAACATACTTCGGCGGCAGAGCGGGCCAAACTGGGATACTTGCAAGCAGCAGCGGGAGAAGGAGCACGCCCAAAAGGGGGAAGTTAACGGATGCGCGCACGCGGTGCACACGGTTTCCTGCCGCGTTTCCGCCGGCCGGTCGTGGCCGGCTGCTTGCTGCGACATCATGCCGACTGGGCCATTTGTTGGCCGGGATGTTCGACAGTTGTGGTGGTGGTGGCGGCGGCGGCGGCGCTATTGCTTCGGCTGCTCGACATCGCGGTGCCGCTACTGCTCGACGACGCGCTTCGTCGGTCGCTGGTCCCCACCGATAGATGTCGCTCTGCGTGTTGTTTGCCTTTTCTTACAGCGGTACTGGCTTTGGCGTACGCACGTGATTTGCCCAGCTGCGAAGCGGCCGGTGCCGGTGGTGGTGGCGGTGGTCGTCCACTTTCTAGCTCGTTCACCCAGGCCGGCCCATGTGCCGGGAGCTCCGTGGCGGACAGTTTGGAGGCGACGGCAGCAGTCGACAGTGGCCGGCCACTGCTGCTGCTGCTGTTGCTGCCGCTGCTGATCCCTTTGGTTGCATCCTTCGGCGAATGGGGCGACGGGGAGGAGGGGATCGCATGACCGCCGGATGAGGCTGGCACCTCGCCACTGCCCGCCGTGTCCTGCTTTTTCCACTTGGTGCGCCGGTTTTGAAACCATATTTTTACCTGCGTAAGAAAATTTAAAAAAAAACGGGGAAACAAATTAGTCACTCATTATAGTGATTGGTTCGGGAGACGGGTGGAAAACACAAACACAGGAAGAGGAGTGACGCAGATGAGTTAAATAATCACCATGGCGACCCACACAAGGATTAGTCGCTTCCTGCAGACAGCCGGCGTGAGGCAAACCATCTAGTAGGGGCCACGACGCTCACAACGACCGAATATACCCAGCATCCACCGCCTCCTCTACCTCCACCCCTTTTCCTTTGTGACTCTTGTAGCCCGCGTCGCGTGTGTGAGTGTGTGTGTGTGTGTGTGTGTGGAAAGCCACTAGAGATTAATTATCTCACATTTCGTGGGGTGATTCTTCATCCGAACGAGCAATTCCTCACGCACCGATGACAAACAAACACTCTCTCACACACACACTCACACACATACATGTCGATTTACGTCGAGGCAGGTCGACGGAGCAAACGAAATGGGACAGGGGGTGGGGGGAAAATTTGAGAAAATATTGTTGTCAAAATCATTTGAATGACACAAATGAGCCTCTCACGTCGACGAAAACGATCATCACCACCGTGTACAGCTTCTGTTCTCTCGGCGGGGAACGTTTCGGTTCGGTGTTCAGTCAAATGGGGTTTCTCTGTAGTGTGTACAGTGGCGGCCACCTAAAGTCGGACGCTAGACAGTTCTCTAGACCACTTATCGGAAAACTTTCTTCACCCATCGATGAGGACACACTTCCATCGATGGTAGTATCCAAATATTTCTTTAATATTCATTTGTTTCTAGTATTAATGAAGATATTATGAAGAAAAACTGACAACATTTTATCCATAATTTAATTCCTGATACAGTGAAATCTCTCTAAGATGTAGTCTCTTTCAAGATGAATTGTGTCTTTAAGATGAATATTTTGACAGTCCGGTCATATTCCATACATTTTATGTCTCTTAAAGGTGAAGTTCTCTCTAACATTCTATAAGGTGCATATGCGATTTGGCAGCCAAAATTCTCTAAGATAGTTTTTTCGCTGGTTTCATGGAAACTTCATAGCAACAACTTCATTAGCTTTCCTCAACATGAATCTCTCTAAGTTGACGGTCGCTTGAAGATTCACCTTAAAGAGATTTCACTGTACTTTTAAATGATTTCCTTACTTTACATGGTTTTCCACGAGTTCTCATAGCCGTGGGACACTTAATGAACTCTTTCTAAGGTGAAATGAACTTAATGTAATGGGAATTGGACTCTATAGCACCCTTGTTGAACAAATCCAATAGGAATAGAGTCCATTTTCCACCATATGAAGTTCACTTCCAGTAGGAAAATGTCAAGGAAGTGTCCCACAACTATGAGAACCGCTGCAAAACGCTGTAAAATTACGAAAAACAATAATACCCGCTTTAAAATTACTCCGATATTTAAATTGGGTAATCCGTTGACCGTTGAGCGCATGACCTAGGTTATTTAATACGCAGATCCAAACTAGTCGATGTACCTTTCATAACTGATATCAAATGTTTTAAGAAGCATATTGATCAATATTGGCATGCTACGTGGCCATTTTGCTATGAAAGGACTGCCCGACTTTCAGTGGACCGCACAAATTTCATACCTTTTATCACATTTATGCATAGTGTTCCGAGATTTTAAAAGACAACGATTTGATTTTTTGCAGGGACATTGCTGAAGAGTGTCCTCACCGATGGATGAAAAAGGTTTTCCAATAAGTGGTCTAGAGAACTGCCACCAGCGTGCCGCAAAGTCAGATCATGGGTGAAAATATGAGCTGTCCGACTTTAGGTGGCCGCCACTGTATCTGCCCTCCCGAATGGGCCCATGGCTTGGACGGATGGATGGATGCTCTCGCACGGGGCCGGGGATGATGGATTGTACTAAAAATAACACATTACACTCAAAACTTTTCTTTTTATAACTGTCGCTTTTTATGATTGTTGGAGCAGTTAAACACCATCAACATGCGGGGGGAATGACACCGCTTCTTCTCTCACCTCTTCGAGCACTGATTAAAATGAAGAGCCAGTTCACCTCCAAACCAAGGGGGAGGAACAAGACGGACGCAAGCCAGGGTTGATGGTGTCGAATAGAAAATAAACATCTCATTTTTAATTTTATATCCTGTGCTACCGCCGTTTCGGGGTGCCGTCATATGTCTTCGTCAGCTGGGGACGCCGCCACCGACACACGGTAAAACGCGTGCAGTTTGGGTGTGTGTGTGACGAGCTCCGTGCTGTTAAACGAGAGTGGCTTAAGCGTTTCCGCCCGCACAAAGGACGCACCAAGACAGTCCATCAACAAGACAGACGGATAATGACAACCGCTCGTTTCCGTCCTCCAGGGCAGTTCATTCCAACCTCCCCCCCTCCGAAGCAGCAGTAACGTTAGAAACGGTTGGAAACGGAGCGAAGGCGAAGGGGATGCTGCTTCGCTGATCGCTGGCAATACGAGCTGGTGAAGAATGCGTTCTGTAACACACGATTGAAACTAAATCATTCGCCCAGCAGCTTTTACTACATTTCATGCTCTTTTGCAGTAGCACGCGTACGGGTACGAGGGCGCGAACGATCATAAATGGTTCAGTCGGCGGAGTGTGGTGGTTTCGTTTTGATGTTTGCCGCCGCGCGCACCATCCGCACGGACCGCGGATCACCGGATCACGTTAGCTCCGATCGTAACCTCAACACGCACGCACGCACGAGCCGGACCAGACATCAGGAACCAACCAGGGGTGTGTGAAGGGGTCTCCCGCATTGTATATGCGCCATCCATCCACCATTCGCGAGAGAGAGAGAGAGGGAGAGAGAGAAAGAACGAGACATGACGACGGGACCAACGAACGGCGGTCTCACTCACAGCAGAAGAGAAGTTGTCAATCAGTTTTACGAGGCGGAATAAATAAATAAAACAAATTAAGCCGCCACCGTCGTCTTCTCGAGCGAACCCGACCGGCGATATTAACTAATGAGTGCGCGCTGGGGAGGGATTAACGAAAACCGAACCTCAAAGGACATCATTTTGTGGGAGGACGGAAATATCTTCTGTTTGTGGGAGGTTTTTTTTCTATGAATTTACCCCCCCCCCCTTCCCCAGACGTAAAGGGTGTGTGAGTTTTAAAGAATTTCCTTTACCACACCGAACAACAACAACATCGGCGAAACGTTGTTTATTAGTCGCAAATAACTGCTACTTAATAGACTCGTTGTGACTCGGTGTCGGGACCAAGTTTTGGGTGCAATCGATCAGAATTACATTGGCATTTAACGCCAAATAAAAACGGTTAATAATGATGAAACGATGAAACTGTAATATCGATTAGCTTTTGATTCATTCGCCCATCCTAGGTCTGTTATGTCTGACGACTCGCACCTCTATATTTATACTAATAACAGGCTTGCTGATTTGCTCCCCCCCCTAGAGCTCTAAGACGTAAAGCAGATCTCATTTTTTGGATCTTTCTCTTCCGCTTCCGTCCCTGCTTGAAACGATCGTTTACCGACAGTCGCTCACTTAACCTTTGCTTCTCCTCCTATCGACACTGGTAGGATCATCTAGCATGGCATTCCATTCGGCATTCCAAGCTGTTCTTATGCTATCCAGAACAAAATCAATCCTGTTTTGATGGTGTACCAAACATTCAAACGTACATTTTTGCTCCCCCCCTGCCAGTGGAATGTGAACGGATTAGGCTCGGAAGGGTGGTTTGTTTTCTTGGTAAATACATTTCTGTGGAGGTGGTATCATCAGATGCCTGATTTCGTTTTATGGTGACATTTATTTTTAATAGGTTCAACTTATTGCTCTGTGATTTTAGACCATGTGGTTTTAACCTCGGACTTTTTCAACTAATCACGTTTAACTTTGGAGAGTTCTTTTAAAATTAGATATATTGATTTTGTGTAGAAAGTGTAATACTACTGTTACGATTCGGATTTTGCAACTCTAAGAAACCGCATTTTTTTTTTAATTTTTCATATTTGGATCACGAAAGAAACTGATCTTCCCTCTTCACGCCCTTTTGCGGTACAGACTCCTCAAATTATTTGAGAGAGCAACTAGCGGGAAAGTTGATTATTGGTGTTGAACGGTTGAGAAGATTGCTGTTATCAGAGCGAGTTTGATTTACAAAGCCGCATCCTTCGCGTGGCCCATTCGTTCGCCTTCGTAAGAACTTAATTCCACTTTTTTTTCAAAAATATAATTAAATCAGGAAAGAACTATCAATTCTTACAGGTACAGTTGCTCTATAAATTGATGGTAAGGCATCTGCATAGAATTTTCATATTAACTTATTCATATTTCATATTACTTTATTATCTGTTACATTTAATTTGTTTGACCAGTCTTGTCCTTCTTGTGACTATTATGTTATCATTGCCTATCTGTGAACTCAAATTGGCTATATGATGTCCTCAAATGTATTATATTTGTCATGTGTTAGATTATTATCATAGGTGTATCATTAATTGTTTGACATCAAATTATATATTTTTTTAATTTTAACCAAATTATGACTGACAAATGATGATAATCTTCCACCATAAAAAAAAACCAATGCTCAATGCTCCGAAATCCAATCCAATGCAAATGCTTCATCGAATGGTATTAAAATTTAAAGTTTAGCCTAACAACTGCCCAAGATATTGGCAAATAATGGCGAAAAAGTTGAGTGTACTATCAATTCATTGAGCAACTGTTTATCTATTTAGAGGCGGTCCCGTGGTTCAGTCGTCAACTCGAACGACTCAATATGCTCGTCATGGAGTCATGGGTTCGAGCCTACAATGGACCGTCCCGCCGAAGCAATGACTGACTTTATCCAATCCGGCTTCGTGGTAATGAATTAAGTCTCAAAAACCTTTATAAGCCGGCGTGTCCTCGTAGAGACACTACACCAAATAGAAGAAGAAGATTATCTCTTTACCGTCCATTGTACTTGTCCATTGAACGTATAATGTTTACTTTAATAAATACACTCTACTGAATATGAAACGCAAAATAGCGCTTGTTATAGCGCATAACTCTAAATATATTTAAATTTGAAATTGTTAGGCACAGGGCAAATATTTGGAGAAATTAAACTAAAGCATTACTGGTGAGAGCTCGGAGTCGGAAATAACCGATTCCGATTCCGTATTCAAAATCAATTACAAAGCCGATTTCGAAGCCGATTCCGGAGTAGATTTTGGAGCCGACTCCAATTCCGGAATCGGTCCCGGAGTCAGAATCGGTTCCGGAATCGGAATCAAACTTGGCTCCGGAATCGGAGTCAGTTCTAGAATTTAAATCAGAAGTATTAGAAACGAAAACAGTCCCGGAATCTCCATGAGAATGGATCGTTTACAAATAGCTGCATAAAGCCCCAATCGTCTATTCTCATGGAGATACAGAAATCAAATTTGATTCCGTAGCCAATTCTGATTGCGGATCCAACTTCGATTATGAAGCCGATTTCGGAACTGGTTTTGGAAATTGATTCCGGACGTACTAACCGATCCGATTCCATAAAACTTCGGATCTATTCATAGCAAATCTAATGTAAATTGCACAAATCACAATGCAATCTAAATTGCAAATGTACGTATGATCTTGTTTTGAGATTTTTACAATGATTTTCATCAAATAGGGTAGCAATATTGCCAAGATATATCGAAGATCCTTCAGAACAATATTTTACTTATTTTTTCGACTTTAAATGTGAAGTGTAGTTTATTGGAACGTTGCTGAAATGAAGGCAAATATTTCACGCAATGTACCATAACGCGTTTGGGAAGCACAATTAGCACCACTACATAAATGAGTAAACCCGTTTACTAAAGTAAATAAATGCATAAGCAGTAAGCAATCAAATCACACCCTACCTGTGTTTCCGTGACGTTCAACAGCTTGGCCATCTCCGTCCGCTCGTTCGACGAAAGGTACTTCTTCACCTCGAACTGTTTCTCCAGCTCGAAGATCTGGCGCCCGGTGAAGGTGGTGCGCGCCTTCTTCTTGCGCCGATGGTGACTAGGGACGCTGGTGGTGGTCGTTTCCTCCTCGGTCAGCACGGCGCCGGCGGTCACACCGTTCGACGGCACGCCCGCCGGCTTCGGCAGCGAAAACAGCGTCGACATGGTCATTGTGGCCGAGGCGACAGCATCGCTGACCGCGCTAAAGTGGCCGTCGGCCGTCGAGGAGTCATCGTTCGACATGCAGATGTCCGAGTCGGCATCGCTCGAGTGGGCCAGTGCTGGAGGTGGCACAACGCTCCGCGGACGTTGCTGGTGGTGGGCCGGCGTAAGATGGGCCGGCGTGTGTCGCTGATGGTAGTGCACCGAGGAGGATCGTGTCGATTCTTGCGTGGAGTCTGAAAAAAGGAAATAATATACATTTATTAGTTAGTCCTATTCATCTGCTCGTCTTCTCAAACACATTCACGTGCTGATTTTACCTTCTTCGGACATAATTTTCCGCTCGTGAAAACGTTCCAATGAATTCCGACCTAAGCTGGGCGTTTTTCTACGCACAGGGGGCGTTACATCCGCCGACGAGGTGTGTTTCACTATGCACAGATTGAGCGGTTCATCGTTGGGACTCATGGGGCGCGTCCGTTCGACCACATTGGGCCGCTTCTCTTCGATCTCCTCCTCATCGCTGTCATCGTCCTGATCGACGGTAATGTTGTCCTCGTCCTCGACTATCGATCGCTGCTGCTGCTGCTCCTCGACATCGGTTGGACGGTAATAGGCGGATGAAACGTCATCACGGCATTCCTCTTTGCTGGCTGCGTCGAAGAGACTGCGGTACGGCAGTTTGGTGTGATTGTCTTCCCGCACTGGGACATGGGAATTTGGCGTACCAACAGCAGCGACGCCCGTTCCCTTCCACCCCAGAATGTCCATGATGGAGTGCGGGGTCGGTGGCTGCTTCGGTGGATTCGCGTACACGTGCGGATGCCACTGGGTTTGTTTTGTCCACTCATCGCTCGGTGCTTTGCTGTGCGCGAGCGGGGTACTTCGGTTGATGTCGTGATCCTCGGCCGTGTCGTCGTTGTGGTCACCATTTTTCAAGATCCTGTCCACCGAGACGGATCGTGGTGGATTGTGGTTGTTTGACTCATTGTTGCTGGGCGGTTGCTGCTGGTGCTCTTTGTCACTGTGGTTCGGTGAATGCTGATCATCCGGCACGTTGCTGTGGTAGAGATTCTTCACCTCTAGAACCTCTTCCGCTTGGGTCATTTTTAGTTCACTGGGCCTGGGAGCGGGAGGGGCGCACAGGTTTCAATCAATCTTAAGCTCGACGTACGTACGAATCACATCAAATACCCGTAACACGTGTTTTTCGCAGAGCTTATCTGAAAAAAATAATAAATCATAAGAAATAATTAAAATTTATATAAAAGAAACCTGTTTAGACAATTATTTATGCCAGTAGAGCACTCCCTTTTTCTTTAGAGACTTCAATGCTATCAAAAGACAGGAACAGGACAGCATAAATATAAAAAAAGCTTTGAGATCTGTTTTCTAAAGTTCACCTTTAATATTTCGTGCAATATACCACGAATTGACGAGTAATAAATTAAATATGAAAGCCAAGGAGCATGATAATTGACAAAATTATCAAGATAATTTAATTAATTGTTCAGTGAACAAACAAAAATGAAAAACAAACATCAACATCGACGTTTTTCGGTCCCAATTACACTGCTTTCTTTACCGTCGCCGACAGTTGCAGTTGTATAAATAAAAACGAAACATCGTTGGCCTCATCGAACCAAACAGTGTGACGAAATCTCAAATGTTCTATTAATACCCACTTCATGTCACTATAAATATGACAGGACAGTCAAATTCATGGTGAAAAATATTCCATCTGCTTTAACTCTTCTCGGCAGCGGACTAATAAATTTGATGTGGCCCCCAACATTTTCATTCTTTACGATCCACCATCACCACCGTTATTAAGAATCATGATGAGATTAAGCAACCACGCTCCCTCTTTCTCCCTCCATCTCGCATGCTCTTTCGCTTTTTGTATGAGCAATTATTTAAAGGAATAATATGTTTTAATTCTCCCGTCTTCTTCATTTGGTCGCCGCTTTTATAGCCTAAGTGACGTAAATTAAATTTGTTTACTTGTTGCGGACCTAATAAACCATTATTCCCAACGTATCTAGTGGTATCGATCCGTTTGTTTGTATGATACTGCTTTCAAATTAACGTAATCTGTTGCATTTGCGTGATGCAATCAAACTACTATTTTATTTATTTTTTATCTATACCACGGCACGTCCATTTATATTTATCTACATTGCGGCATGAAGCTGACTTGGTTTTATCGAAAAATAATACAAATTTTAAAATTCGTCAAGAGTTTGTGATAAAAAAAAACTTTGACCCAGTATTCGCGTTGTTCGAGTATCCGGGCGAGGTCGAGTCCCGATGAGCCCTGATAAACGGCGTTCCACTATAAGTATACTTACAAAACGTCAATGAAACGTGTTAGACTTGAAAGATCCTATTGGATTCCAAATTAGCCTGTACAAAAAAATTGAGAACCCCTGAAAAACACTTGTTAGTCGGAATATTAGCCAGAAAGGCACAACGGTTCAATTGGAAACCTGTTTAAATATCTTATTTCTTAGAAACAATTTCTTTGTCGTAACAATAGCACTTTCATTGCTCATTAGAGAAAACAGAGTCAAAATTGATAATGTTGTGTCTGACGAGTTCGTTAGTTTATCTGGAGTACTCCAAGGTAGTAACTTAGGATCGTTGCTGTTCTTGCTGTTTATCAACGATTTGACCACTTGTGTTCCACCCAATATTTGTCTACTGTATACCGACGATGTTAAACTGTGTTTGCCTGTTAAAACTCGGAATGATTTTTATTTATTACAACAGTTCATAGACTCTTTTAATTATTGGTGCTTAGATAATGATCTATAACTCGCAATTGACAAATGCTTCACAATAGCGTTTCACAGATTTAAACACCCAATTGAATTCGATCATTCTCGGGCAGGTAGGACATTACTTCGTCGGCAGCATGTGTGTGATTTAGGGTTGACTTTGACAACATTGGGGCACATTGACAACATTGTTAATAAGGCTTATACATTATTATGGTTTATTTGTCGTCAATTTCGCGAACGATATGATCGATTTTGCCTAAAATCAATCTATGTTTGTTTGGTTCGTTCCATTATTGAGTATTGTTCTATTATTTGGTTTCCACATAGTGCTAGTTGGAAATCGTAAATAAGTTTAAATCTGTTCAACGCAGGTTTACTAGACTATCTAAGAATTGTCCACATTTTAGAGGTGTTAATTTTATGCCAAGTTATAGGGACCGTTGTTTGTTCTTAGGTCTTCAAACGCATGAACATCGTCACAAAGTTAATCAATGTGTGTTTGTCAGCAAATTGTTAAATAATTAATTGAATGCATCTTCTCTACTAGGAAAGCTTAACACCTGTACCTGCTAGAGCACTTCGATCGCACAATTTACTTAATACCGTACCTAGACACACACTTTATGAAACTAACGATCCTGTATTATTAATGGCAAGCCAATTTAAGGACTGGATTGATCATTTTGATTTTAATCTTCCGACGCATAAGATGAGCCTTCTATTACTTTTCAATTGCAATGATGATATTCGTTAATCTAGGGGTTATTTCGATCTATAAATAAAAAATATGAACTCGAGAAGGCTGAACTAATAACATCCAACTATTGCACGCAGCAATTATTTGTCGGGGAATTCCTCTCCTATCTTAGACCTTTCCTCTCCTTCCAGCACACACCTACTAAGTTCCTTAGCATCTGTGTAGGTCTTCTTCTATTTGGTGTAACGTGTACGCGGACATGTCGGCCTAAACAGGCTTTCGAGACTTAGCTCATTACCACGTAGCCGGATAGTCAAATCCTTGCTAAGGGGGGATCGTCCATTCTGGGCTTGAACCCATGACGGGCATGTTATTGAATCGTTCAAGTTGACGACTGTACCACGAAACCGCCCCAACGGGACCGCATCTGTGTAGGATAGCTAATGATGATCGCATTTGATATTATTTAAAAGTGTTTCCATGTCTTAGATTGTAGCATGGCTACAATATATAAAATATTGTAATAAACTGTAAAATAAATTAAATTAACTGAATGTCATTTCAAATAATATCTACAATGCGTAATTTTTTATACTTAATACGTAATTTTTTAAGTTATACCATGACATCGGTAAAGTCTAGTAAAACATTTATTAAATCTTTAAACCATCTCGAATAAAAATAAAATGTTATAAATAACACATTTGAGAAAAAAGTAACGTGCTTGTTAGGATAAATAACTGTTTGATCAATGGTTTTATGGCATTTTATTATGAATCGTTCATTACGAGACTAAAACGGCAAAAAAAATCATTTAAACATTAATCAGGAGCGTATTTATCCACATACACTCACAAAAAGACTTTTGCCCCGCGAGCACGCTTGTGTTCAAAACCGTCCAATCGCCATTTATGTTTAGTTGCATAGCAAGTGCGCACCGTTTATGCAATAAATTATGCAACATTATAGCAAATGTTAACCATATTGCGATGCGTGCCCGTGTGTGTGTGTGCCACCAGTATGTCCGGCGTAGTGCTAATAAAATTGTTTTGCAAACATATCATCGCAACCAGCGCAACTTACACCAGAAGGTTTCTTCTTCATCCGGTTCATGCTTGCAAACTCGAGAGCATTTCCCAACTAGAGCGCAACCCACACCACCCCCGCAACAGCCCGAAATCGAAATCGCTTTCCGCATCCGCAAGTTCGGCAAGTTCTACATTTCACCACCGGATCAATAAATCGTTCCCGGAACTATTTCTCCGTGCTTCTTCGGCATCATATGATGTATCAGCCACCAATACAAAACAAACTGTAGCTCAAATGCTGCAAATACGCCACAATCTCCCGGGGCGTTCCGGGGTTACTGTAGCATTATTGTCCGTCCCGGGCCAGCTCACGGAACGGATCCATTCCACATTGCTTCCCTACCGTTTCCCTCTGCACTTCCAGTCGAGCCACACGCTTGCACTTAGGAGCAGTGCAACCCCGGACAGGGGGAGACTAAGGCTAATGCTCACAACCCACCGGAGGCGTTTATCGAAAGGAACGCAAATTTTATTCAATTATTAATAAACAGAAAATGGAGCGCACACACACAGAGTGGCCCGGCCGGCCGGTTGGCAAAACAAATGTTAAACCATGGAAACTGATGATGCTGTGGCCAGTGTTCTCTGGGAGATGATGATGATGATGGCGAAGGTACCACACTTCAACCGGACAAACACACACACAACTGAGCCGGAGAAACCCAAACCGATCGAATTTATCGATGCACACAAACACACTCCATGGGGGTGGTGTGTGGGTGGGTGTGTTGGGGTGCCCGGGTGTGTTAAATTTGCATCAGGCAGATTGTTCGCATATCGATTTAATTGTCTTATGTATCTTTTATTCATACTCATATCTGTCACAATGTCTCACCACATTCCCCTCGCAAATAACCTTTTGCACCCAAACCACCATCAGCAGCACCGACATCATCATCATCATCAGCCACATCGTCGGTGTCACCAGGCGAGAGCACATTTTCGAAATACTCTGTCAGCCCTCTTACTTCCCCCTCCCTTCCTGCTACTACTACTACTCTACATCATCATAATCGTCAATAACAATTTCATTAAGCATTCCGCTTGTCCTCAGCACTCCATTGCCTGCATCACTCAGCAGAACCGTCCACCTTTGCCATGGACTGCGCAAATCACAGACTCGTGGACGTTGCGGACGGGAGATGCATCCGGGAAGTGGCGCGCGTACGTCGTCAACAGTTTCGTTGGCTGGTTGGTTGGTTGGCATGTCTGCTCCAAAGCGAGCACAAGCGATGAAGAACAATTTAAGCATGCCATGAGAATGCTCTTCTCTGTCTCTCTCTCTCTCTCTCTCTCTCTCGCGTTCATCCCAATAGCACACGAAAAGATGTGCTTCTTCGAGTCGAGTTGAGACAATTCGGGACACTCTGGTGGCTCCTCTCGCATGCTTCTCCCTTTCCCTTTTGCTCAAGACGCAATAAAAGGCCGGGGTAATCTACACCAATAGAACAGAAGTTGGACGCTGTGCGAGTAGCCCGTCTGTCAGAGGGTCAGAAAGATACCTCATCTTCACCTCACCCATCATCATCATCATCATCATCATCATCGCCATCATCAATTTCCTCCTCCGAAACCTTTCGGAAGCGTACATTTTCGATTACGTTTTTGAAATGCCAGCCCACCGGTTATGTATGGCCTGTCGGTGGTGTTCGAGCTTCTCTTCCTCATGCCTATTCCCGCTGGTTTTACAGTCCCACCATCCGTCTCCCACAGATGATGCGGGATGAAGCGGCTCGCAAGATGGATGCAACGCATCGCACCAGAATTATACGAATGATTTGCTCGAATCATATATACGTATACATAGGACGTGTACCGCCATCCACACACACACACACACGTGCACAGTATAAGTATATGGGTGCGTGTTTGCTACGAAATGAGTCAATTACCATTTAACATCGGCGCACCCTATGATGTTAATTGATGGCTTGTGAAGTATCTTTCATTCCCTTTCCCAAATCTTCCCAGCCGTTGGCCGTTCGTGCGTTCGTCTGCTCCTCTTCCGTGTACCATTCTTTCCTCCCGCCCCCCTCTCTCTTCTTCTCGCAGGGGTTGTTTGTGAGAGCGCGATCCAAACAACAGGACAATATCCGGAAGCAGCAGCAGCAGCATCTCGTTTATCTCGTTTCGTATCGGATGGTTTGGCAGAGCATACAAAGAGAGTATGGGCTGATGTGGATGTGTGTGAGAAAGAGGATGATGGAAGGGAATGGGGAGGGGGGAAGGATGCTGCTGCGCTCGCGTGCATGGTTGGCTGTATCAATCTACGGCACCGCTCAGTAAATACGGTCCACCTATACACCATCACGCTGCTGTACGGGGCAAGTGCGCGCACACACCCGCAACACTCTTCTGAACATGCCAGGAGCGCCACACACACACACAATGCAAGCACAGGAAACGATAAGTTCCTATCGGGGTTTTTGGGCAATTAATCATTGGTAATGGAACGAGCGTATTGCTAGCCTTGTGTACACAAGTGTAAGGAAAGGGGCTTTTATCTGTTTTTTTCTCGTGTAAATGATTTCAACTTTTCGCTTTCATTGCCGTTTATTAGCCCACTTCCTTTTCTCGTTGCTTTTAGTTTCGTCTTGCTTCTTCGGAACCAATCAATTGTGATGAATAATATCCTAACACAGGTTAAATTGATAACGTCCAATCCAGTAGAAGAGCATATCAATACAATTAAAAGGTTGTAATATTTCTTGGCGTGTGGTTTTGCAAGTGCTATGATGGCTTAAAATTAATCTAGCCTTATTCACGTTGAACAATAATGACTTTTCTTTGAATGTTTGCATCTATTTGCACACGATCAAACGTATTTCAATCCCCGTTCTGATTGTTCCTTTATTAATAGGATACCAGCAGAAGGGATAAAGGAAGTATTTAATTGTTAAGCTAATTGTGCCAAAAAAGAAGGAATAATAAGAAATGCTATTCCATAAAATGATTAAAAATACTGTTTTTTCTGAATTAACTACTACTGTTCTGAACTGAATTAATTTAATATTAATTTCAATTATAATTTAAACTAATAGCAAACTAAATACGCCCCAAATATCTGTATTTACATATCAATATATATATTTATATGGTTAAGCAATACGGCCGATGTCGTTCTTTCCGAATAATAAATAAATTTATATGGTCAATATTAAATATAAAAATAGCTCAATATTAATCAATCTATCAGTACAAATGCAGGGATAGTATGATTTGAACCATCAATTCAGTTGGTTTTGTTAAGAACATATAGATTTATGAATAAACTGTTTTTTGCCAAGGTAGGGGTTGAGTGAAATGCTTAAATGTTTTAATGTGCTTGTGTTTTAATGTTTTAATCTGCTATACCAGGAACTAATCATGTACATAATTTATATGATAGCTTAAAACATTTATAATGAGTATTCAATTTCATTTTTAGCAGAGTAATTATAAATAAAAAAAATATTTAAAAAAAACACGAACAACTTTTTTTAGCACTTAGGAGTATTAAATTTCTATATATGGTGCATAAAACCAGTCGAACAATGTTATTTTAATTGGTTATTATTATACATAGTCCTGTGTTTTCGCTTGGTACACAATATCCAGTGTAGACTCCTTCATCAACAATTGGCTATTACAGCCGAGGTTTTGATCACGTGTTCGCATGTGAGTGATAAGGATAGGAAAAGCTTATTTATATAGTAAAAAATAAAAACAACTGCTTGAGAACATTGTGATTAATCAACAATAAACAAGTCAGTCAAATTATTTTATTACCTTCGCTTAAACAATGTGTGGCAATGCGCAAGTCAAGTCCAAACAAACCTTGTAGATGGGCAATTACAAACTGTTTGTCATGAACGAGGAGGCACTTCTAGCTAAAAATGTTTTATTTTTACAAATGGATAAGAATGGCTCATTTTCTGGAAATTCAAATACACTTGCGCAAATAAATTCAATGCGTATTCAAGGTATAAATTCAATCCAATTGCTACCAGTGCTGGGCCGTTCGGGAATAAAAACGCAGAACATGTGCCAACAACAACGCAATTAAGATTTTTAAAGATAAACATACAATGAACGCGCTCGAGGGAATCTGGAGCTTAAAAGAGATTAATTTTAGGAGAAACTGATTTATCGCAGAGAGACTTTACTGTGAAAAATTAAAAAAAAAACCTTTGCTTAAGTGTGTTTAAAAAATATTCCTGTCATGATTATTTGTTCTTTTATTTGATTGAAAAAAAACGTTTAATTATAAATTATAATAATTACAATACATCAAAAGCATTTCTACGGTAACTTATCATTCCGTGCCGCGCACCTTCACGTGCAAACGATGCGCCAGCAGAAAGCCGGAGGGGACCAATAATATTCGATGATAAATCATAGCAGCAAATAAGTCTACCATTAATAGGCTGCTGCGATGAAACAGGCAATATCCACAGTGGGAAAGAGAGGCAAAGAGAGAGAGTGAGAGGGAGAGAGTGAAAGGCGAGAGAGCGAATCAACAGAATGAGATAAAGTAGCAATTTGTTTGTGTTGGTAAGAGAAAGAGAGAATGAAAGAGAGAGAGAGAGAGAGAGAGAGAGAGAGAGAGACAATGAGAGGAATGCCGAAAGAGAGAAAGAGTGAACTCAAAACGGAAAGCCCAATGCGAAGGGCGCCACGATCGCCGCGGAACGTTAAAACGTTAAATGTGCAATAACGACCATTTGGCTAATTGTTTTAGCAAGCATAATACATTCACTTCGGCTTTGGAGTTAATTAGCGGCGCATGAACGGTGCATGAGGGACGAGGGCAGGGGCGTGGGGTGTACAAATACAATCCCCCTTCCTTTTCGATCCCACCCTTGCCTTTCCACACACACACACACACACACACACACACACACACACAATGACGCTGTTTGAACCGCGGGTGTATGTATATTTTACTGCTCTCGCTACACTTGCGTTTAATGTGCGCCTGCAGCGCCTGGAGAGGGTGGCGGTTGGGTGGTGGCGAAAGGTGGCAGAAGGATGAGGAGGTATGTGCGGTAGCGCCAATAAAATAAATCAAGCACATCATCATGGCCGTAGAAGAGAGCGGACCGCGGCGCATTGATTGTTTGGCGGATTGTTTACTAATAGCTCTTTGGAGCCATTCCAAATTTAAGCTCTGCCAGTGATAATTGTACCCTTCCTTCCTCTTTCTCTCTCTCTCTCTCTCTCTCTCTCTCTCTTCCTTCCTACCTGACCCGATTATGAAACCGGTTGAACGTGGTATTCGGCCGGTGCCAGTTTTGGGCAGGTTAGAAAAATTCCATTCCAAATTATCACCCCTAATAGCCTCTTCCCAATGCTTGATTTAGGGGCGTGAGGGTTTAATTATTAAGATTTAAGGTTGCAGGCGTTGTGCAGGTAATAAAAGAAAAACATGGGGATTTTATAGACCCATAATATAACGTTCCATAAAGCAGCCGCACCTTCAAACCATCGCAAAACTCGCATCGAAACTCGAACATCCTCGAACCGTCATTACAAGTGCACAACACACATTCGGGCGCAATCGGTTGCAAAATGCACTTTTCGTCGCAGAGGGACGGAAGGTTAACGCTTCAATTTATCAATCCAACTGCTGTGACGTGGTACTCCGCCGCTCATCGCACGGAATGCCATTTAAGTGCACCGCCGTCCCACTCGGGCCGCTTCTCGCCCACCGCTCGTGGCACAAAAGGACGAAATAATTGAGTAATGCCAACAACATCACCCAGCCCCTACTGCTTGCCGTCCCTTTGCGACCCCTTTGCAGCATACAAACACACACAGACACAGACACACTGTGTGCTGCGCTGCACATGCAATTAGATTCACATTACGTTCGCTCGCATAAAGGGAATGAGACACACTTCTCCCGGCTTCTCCCTGCTTCTCACCCCCCCTCTTCACGCATGTGTTGCTGACCTGTGTTGTTAAGCATAAGAAGGGCACAATGAAACCGTTCTTCTCAGGCATAAGTGGTTCCCCTCTTACACCTAACCTTGCCCTATCCCATTTGCAATTCTCACACACCATCATCAAAATCCATCTTTCTATCCGGCATGATCCCGCACTCAGCATCCCCTCCGCAACGCTTGGCTCGGATAGTTTTCCCCTCCCAACCTGCTCTGCTCTGCCTACCCAGCGCCACATGTGTGTGTGTGTCTTTTCTATTCCATATCAAAGTAAGCACGGGCAAGGGGCAGTCAAAGAAAAGGAAGCACGAGAGGAAAAGAGAGAGCGAGAAAGAGAGAGTGAGGTAACACGAAAGAGAGGAGCGACCAATTTCGCGGATCTTCCACACAGTCGCGAATGGCAAAATTGTAGATTTATCATTTAAGTGGTGTCTTGTTTTGCTCTCCACGTACCACCACCACCACCACCCCATCATCTCCACAAACCATTGCCAATTCGCCGAATTACCCACCCCATTAGAAGATGTATGCACGTACCGCTCCACCCCACACACACACACACCCACAGCCACCACCAATCGGCATGATGACGATGATGGTTGGCATGGCTACAGTGCAGGGTAGAGAAAAAAAACACTGGGGAGCAAAGAAAGGGTGGCAATGGGGTGGACGCTGGAAGTGGGGTGAATAAGTGTCTCGTTTTTCGATTGCACTGTGCGGTGTGGAGAGTTTTGTTTTGCTCTCGTTTTCTTTGCGGACTCCCTCGGGCCGACGCTGACTGTTTGTGTGAATGTATATTTTTGCACTCAATGCACTCTTCCCATTCTGATCTATGTGCTGCTGCCCTCCTGCCTGTCTTACCCTCCCCCCACGCCCCTTATGTATTACTCGTTGCCAGAGCAGCAGGCCTCATTCGCTTCGTAGCAGTCTATTTAACTGTAATTAACATTTGCCTTCGCATCATGACTTTTTCGCATCAACATTCAATTTTCTGTGACGGGAATGTTTTTCTGTTCTTTTTTTTTTCTTTTACTTTACTCGTATGCTGCCTGTCTCCTCTCATTCCACTGCGGGTATGGGAACTAGGGGCAAAATTGGGCCTGCTAGGGACTATGATAAATACAGACGGAATTCAATAGTTTAACGCTTTTCAGTTAACATGCTTTTTCTTTTAAATTGAACGCTCTATAATTGGTTGGCAGTTCGATTCAAAAGCAAATAAAAAGGAATTGTACGGAAAATCCAGTTTTGGAAAAAACCGGTTATGCAGGTATGCAATCAAAATGCAACCAGTGAGATGCGACTGTACTTTTGAGATTTTTTGGAGAAAACATAACAATTCTTATGTTATTATTATGAGTAAAAAAAGTGTTCCACAGCTATGAGAACTCCTGAAACCCCCTGTATGCGCCTTTACGGTTTATTTATGAACTTATATCAACCCAATGCTTCAAAACCACGTTCTAATGAGTGTTGGGTTTCATGAATTCTTCGTTGAAATTCATTCATATGAACTTTCAGTGATGAGTGATTCTAATCTCTAATCGACTCTTCAAGCATTCATCAATCTCTAAAGATTCATGAATCTCCAATCACAAAAGATAAATTAATCTTCAAAGACTCACGAATCTAAGATATTCATAGAACCATTAAAATTCATAGATATCCAGACATTCATGAAACTTTTGATATGTTTTCAAAACAGTGAATTTGCGCGATCCTACCAAACAAAATACACGTCCTGGGTTCAAGCCTCGCATGGACCATCTCTCCGTAGCAAAAAAAAAACTATCCTGCCTGTACAGGCTGACATGACCACGTAGGTTGTTACGCCGAGAAGAAGAATAATCAGAAGCTCAAGCTCTATGAATCTGATGGAGATGTATGAATCCCTGCATCGTGAATCTTTCGAGCCATATGAAACTTTTGATATTGAAGAATCTTTCGTGAATCATGAGTCTTTCGAGATTCATGAATCTTGGCAACCGAAATTCAAATTTATTGAATCATTTCAAAGATTCCTTCAGATTCATGAATCGAAATCAAATTTAACCAACACTAGTTCTAATATGCAACAGCTAAAAAATTGCAAAGCTCGACATTGTATGGCTGTTAATGACGTGGTGCTAATGGGCAAAATAGGCATAGAGCAAAAGATCCATCGACGAAAAGATTTGACAAAATGACCAAATATAACAGCTTTTTGAACAAATGTGTCATCTTGTTAGTATTTTCATCAAATGTTATGAAAAAAATTCTTTAAGAAATTTGAGCGCATATATCTCATGCTACACTAGACAACTCACGAACAACGTTCCGAGTAGTTAACAACCTCTAAAATGCAGAAACATTAAATCACATGCTTTAAAATTGAAGCGTCTATACTGGGTTTTTTAAGGAGTTCTCATAGTTTATTGGACACCATCTTGACTCTTTCCTTACATCTTGGGTAATGAACTTTACATCTTGAGCATTGAACACCATGGTACCTTTTTCGACAGGCTTTTAAAGAATTCCTATTGGATAAGTCCAAAAGGAGGCCATCCAGGTCCCATCAAATAAAGTTAATTTCCTATAAGAAACAGTCAAGAACGTGTCCAAAACCATCAGAATTCCTGAAACCCCCTTTGAACTGAACCACAAGCGTTTTAGGACAGCGATGAAATGCAAACTGCTCAAGGAATGACTACAAAACCATGGCATCATCATGTAGCATTGGTTAAAAGAACATTGCCATTTTGCTCCTGTGTAAGCTTGTGTATATTGTTGCTTATTTTATGTAAAGTCATGCATTAATTTAGTAACTTTCTCTTGTCTTAAAGTTTGCTCTTTCCAACTTTTCGTTTATTTATGCTGAGTTAAATAAAATGATCCTCACTGTGCCCCCCCGAGGCCTATTTTGCCCCGCGTTCCCCTACCCATGGAGAGTTCTGGTTCAGTATTTGAGTTCGCCAATCGGTGCGCACACACTTGGGTGATGATGTAGCGCGCCCGCGACCACGACGATGAGATGATGACGGCGACGATGATGCCGACACGGTTCATAACGAAATGGGAGAGTAAAAACACGCAGATTGCATTTGAGGCAATTTACAACTAGCAGCGATCGAGTTCCAAACACACAAACACACAAACACACACACAGCGAGAGTGCCACATTGCATCTTTAAGACGGTCCGGCGATGGAAAGAGCGCACGGTCGTTTGATTACGGGCAGAGGCAGCAGTGTCGGGCAACTTGAGAGGCGCACACATGTGCGACATGTGCATTTTCGTGATTTATCCACACAGAAAGCAGTGCATGCACTACCACCATCGTCATCACACATCACGGCCACAGCGTCATTTCGGTTGAACGGTTGTCATTTATTTTATTAGCCCCGTACACCGCACCGCACGGCCCACCGCGCCCCGCCATTGACACCTTTTGCGCAAAGCTGCTGACCGCGCAGCCCAGCCACTTGAAGGGGGACTGGCGAAGCCGAGGGATTAAGATGCGTTCAACTTACTTAATTTAGAGTTTTGCTCCTGCTCCAGACGCTGCACTAAATTGCACTAGCCGCACAAGAAGCAGCGCACGACCTTTTCGAGCAGTGGCGCACAAGCGAAGCGCTCATCCCCCTTTGGCGCAAACGGGTTGCGCTCCATGGCGACACGGCAAATGCGGTAACACACACTTTAATTAGTAGGCGACGAATCACATTTTCTGCCGCGTACTGTCACTCCGTTTGCCGATGGGTGGCCGGAGGAAGAGATCACTTGAGCTGAAGAACGTGAGCCTCCTCACCTCACCCCACCCTTGTTGCACTTATTCGATGCACTTGTATCGGTTTTTTTTTCGCCAGCAATCTTTGACTCAATTTTAATAGCCCATCAAACGTCAATTAAATATGATCAAACTGATCCACCCCCCACCAACCCCCCCACGAGGTGGCAGCAGGTGATAAGCCAAGGTAAGAGCGCTGGCAGGCGTGCGAAAATAAAACACTCAACGTGGGGAAAATGTGATGAAAATAGCTCCTCCAAAGGGAGGCCCCGGCCGCCCCTCACTGCACTACTCGCTCCCCCCGCGCGTTCCACTTACCCGTAGCCGTGGTGGTGGTGGTGATGTAGAAGCGTGCGCGGGGTTTTAATATTTTAACGATCGATCGCTAAACGCCACCATCGTTCGTCAAGCCCGCTCGGCACGCCGCCGCTGATGAAGAGTGAAGAGAGGAGGGTTGATTTTTGTTTTCTGACTGGCCCTGCGCGAAGGATTGAGTCACTGACAAATGACACCTTTTTATTACTCTTTTTTTTGCTTTGCTTCTTCGCCACTAGCCCTTTCGCGCACTTGTACACTTGTTGCCCGCGCTGGCTATAAAATAAACACGTTTCCACTCTATTATCGGTGAACAGCAGCAACAGCAACAACAGAAAAATATAAAACAATAATTATAGGCAATAATCAATACACACTTATGCGCTCGGATGCGCACGCGGCCGGGACGGTGGAGGACGGCGTAATGTATACGGCACTAGCAGCAGCAGCAGTAGCACTTGGAAATCAACACTACACACACACACACACACACAAAAGCCATTCACACTGATTCAAATTGCTCAATAACTGTCACTAGCAAAGGCAGACCCCGTCGGCCACCAGAAGAACCCAGCACCAAATCAAGCGCAATGGGACACGGACCGACCCCAAATGGATACACAACCGTTTGCTGTATCGCTGCTGCTGCTGCTGCTTCTCAGTAAATTGGTTCATTCATCTTCCGCACACACTTTCTTTCCGAACCAAACAACAAAAAAAAATAAATAAACGGCAAACGAGCAAGAATGGACACGGAGCGCGAGGAGTGTGTTGTATTCTTGCTACAAAGAACCGTACAAACGCGCAAACACACACACACCGAGAGAGCGAGAGAAAGGGCAGCGCGACAAGTCCAGGCAGGCAGCAAACTATTTCGTAGCGTGTAACGACACGCGATCAAAACGCAAAAACGCCCGGCGAGGTTTTTCAGAGGAATTATTATTCAATTTACTCCGCACCCGCATCACACGCTCGCTCTCTTTCTCTCTTGCAGTGCGCTCTCGCTCTCTCTCCCGTTCACTCTCTCCACACTGGAGCGAACGAAACGAAGCGAGCCATTCATTTGCTCTCGTTTACTCTTTCGTTTCGCTCACACTGCTGCTTCTCGCAGCGCTCCGGCCGCGGTGTTGTTTGCCGCCGTTATTCCTAGAATAAACTGGCCACCTTCATGCGCCAGCGGCCGGGTTTGCTTGTCGCTCAAATGTTCCATTTCGGTTGCTGGCGTTTGGTGAAGCCAGAGCGTGGTGGCACGGTGGTCACTTTTGCCCAGAACTATGATGAACCACTTCCCTTTCCACAATCCCATTTTCCCCGGGCGGGGAGGGAGGTGTAGAAACAGAGAGAGAGAGAGAGAGAGAGAGAGAGAGAGAGAGAGAGAGAGAGAGAGAGATAATGTTCACCTAATTTGAATGTAATTCGTGTTGCATTGCCAGCACGAAACAGCTCAAAGCACGGGAAGAGATGGTGTAATAATTAAGGGTAAGAAGTTCCAGTTCGGCGAAGTGTTTTAACCGTAATAAGAGTTGCTGGCTTCGGCTGAGAACCGCAGGAAACATTAACAAGATAATCACTAGACACAAGACACGGTTTAAACTGATTTATGGACAGCGCCGTTAATCACACACAAGCGAACGAGAGTTTGATAACTGACGAATTGGTGTAACAAAAACTACGAAACACACACTTTTTCACCGCAATAGTGGAAAATGTCAAGTGGAACCGAACCGTCTGAAGCGACCAGAATACTAGTTCTAGCCATGAATAATTATGACGGATTTTCGTCTGCGCTCAACATTATTTATGAGCACAATTAGCACACTGACAAGACGTAATAATGTCGTAAAAAACAACGGATGGCACAAGCACGTGTGTGTGTGTGTGAGAGAGAGAAAGAGAGGGAGGAATTACAGTTTAAAAAAAATGGCAAAAAAATGGAACCACGCAAACCGGTCGCAAAACAATGTAGAGTCAAAGGGTAGGCGCAATTCAAAATTCACCAATACGCTCGTTAGATCTTCCCTACCAGCTGCTGGCAGCACACCCGCGGCCAAGTAAAAAATGGGTTCAGATAAATACGGCGCGTAAAGACGAACTGAGAGTAATGGGCGAACTACCACACACACAGCACACTGAGTTTCAATCCAATCCATCCCTCTCTCCTCCCGCTGCCCCATCGAAAGTCGAAACGGATTTCAATAATTAGGATGACAAAGGGAAAATGTGAGATGGGAAGCGAATGGGATGCTGCTGCTGCTGCTGATGATGATGACGATGATGACAAACGCACGGCAGCGTAAAAGAGAGATGAGTGCACTCCGTTGGCTTTGCCGGGTGTTGGGTGAGGAGGGAAAAGGGCTTGCCGGGAGAGCAGGGCTTACTTCATTATTGTGGCCCACGTTATATGCCCCCAAGTGACGAAGCAGAAGTGGAAGGGCGAAGGGAGAAACGAGAACCTCTTGGAAAAATGCTTAAACGGTGCTCTTAATTGAAACAAACAGTGACAAGCGCGAAACGATCCAGAGCACGGGCCCGCTGGGATGGGAGAGAGAGTGAGAGAGAGCGCGAGCGAGAGAGGTGAACAACACGACGGCAATAATAACAAGCGATACTAATAGCAGTAGCAGCAATAATAAGAATAACAACAACAGCACCATGAACAACAATGTAAACGCGCCTCGCGTAACCGACACCCAAAAACCGAACCATTCTGTTTTTTTTTTCGTTTCGCCCTGGCTCTGTTTAGCTTGCTTTTCCTCTCCGGAAACCAACCGTCGTCATTACACCGTACCTCCACCACCACCAACCACTACCGACACTAACCCGTGTTGGGAAAATTCACCGAAACGTAACACAGCACGACACACCACAGCACACGGCACAGTCCGCTTGAGTAATAGCCAGAAGGGAAAAAACCGTTCTCGGGGCGCAGCGTTTCAAAAACTGCTCCCGCACTGCTCCGTGTCAATTTATCGACTATTAACGCACACAAAAACTCCGAATGTCAATTTACAACTGAAACCATTTGTCTGATTTGAGAAACAAACACACATCAAGGAAAAGGCAGTAAAAGATAATCGACTCCCCGCGCGCACTAATGGAGCATAGAATTACATTCATATTCATCGCGCGCACACACAGCCAACACACCATCATCATGCCGTATATTATTACTGCTGCCGCCACCCTCCGCCACCACCACCACCGACGATATCCGTCTCGCTCGCACAGCTGGCCCATGTGCTGGCCATTTCGCACCGAGCTGAACTGCGAGAGAAGATGAGGCCGAGAGAGAGCGAAAGGGCGAGCGATCGAACGAGTGAGTGAGAGAGCGAAACTCGAGGCTGGCCCGATTGGTTCGGTGTGTGAGTACGCTGCGAGAGTGTGCAGGCGGCGCGCGAGAGCAATGCACACGCGAGCCGCCGAGACGACAGGTTGCGCAAAGGCGGAAGCAGGATGGCACGATAGCCGGCCGTACATACAAGCGCATCGCTGCCCTGCCCTGCTCCGCCGTACGGTATATCGGCAGTGGTGGTAGTTAGTGCTTTATTGCGCTTGTTAAACGGAGTTCTTTGATTGACCGGGTCCAATGGGGCCCGGGGCGGGGGGGTTGGTGGACGGGAGCGGTGGCTAGAGCGAGGAGGGAAATTGGAAAAACGATTTTGATTTGAATGTCCCTACTCTCATATGTATATAATTTTCTGCTTTATTCTCTTCCCTCCCGGTTTCCAACCGGCGCTGCCGGGTGAGGATGAACCTTTAGCAGCAGCACAACAACAACAACAGCAACAGCAGAGAAAGAAACAAGGGGAAGTTGGGGACGGCCGGCTGGGAAGGGATGCGACGATACAAGTGTATCATCTTCGTTATCTGCGGAACGGGAGCGAATAAGTGCCTGCTAACACACATCATCCCCAATCGCTAACGCACGCTGGCACGCTGCGGCGCACGAGATCACAGACAGAGCCACACACACACACACACACGAGAGGATAGAGCGCATCTGGCGGAAGGGCGGCCGGTGGAAGGAAAGAGTAATGTCGTCTTCCTATAAGCGCTTGTTCGGCGATTTAATTCGCACTTGTCGCCGCAGGTCGCTCGCTCAAATCGCCTCCACTCTTGCTCTCTCGCTCTCTCTCTCTCGCTCACTCACTGTTTCTCCCTTTTTCCCTCTTTTTTAAATGAGACCGCCTGAGAACAACAGTAGTCACTCGGCCTCGGTTGATTGATGTACTGCGAACGTTTTATTAGCTGCGACGATGAAGAACGATATTGGATCAACTTTACCGGTCGCACGCAATTGCCGTTGCCACGACTACCACCGAATGCCAGATGGGGTGGTGGTGGTGGTTTGGATGCTGTGAAGGTGTTCACTTTTGTTAGCGTTATCTCTAATAGCATCGGCGAATCGATGATCAATGGTGTTCTTTTTAACCAGAACATTATTGCGTTTATCTTGAAGATTATTAAGGACTTCAGGGGAACTGACGAACAATAACATTGTTTAAGTATTTAGCAAACAATTTATGTAAAATATAGAATAAACCAAAAACTTTCATTGAGGTTTAATAGCTCGAAATGATGGGCATGTCTAAGAATACTGTTATTTACGAAGTTATGATGAAAGCTAAAAAACGCCAAAAAGATAAAACAAAATTAAGCAAATACAGATTTGTACGTAAATTTTATTCGAGTAACATAATGTTTGAGCCAGTTTCGTATTGCTGTCGTCAATCGTACTGCTTAAGCACATGCTCGTCCTGGTTGAGACGAGTTTCCCATTCTTTCCGGTAGTCTCCGGTAGTCAATTGGATCGACGCATACGTAGCAAAGTTTGACTATACATTTGCGAGGCAGGAACGTTAGATTATACAAGAAAAAGGATACATGACTTACTTAAACCAATGTCATTCGTCCGCCATAAAGGCCGGGATAACGGACTGGCAGACGAATGCGCGAGACCGCGAGCGGTTTCGGACACTCCTGAGGCAGGCCAGGACCGCAAAGCGGTTGTAGCGCCGGATAAGTAAGTAAACCAATGTATGACTTCAACTGATATCAGTCATCTAGCTGTATGCATGATATTTTGATATAGATGCACGATATAGCTGTATACGGAATCATATTTTGTTTAATGCATACATAATTCATGCACTGAATGATAATGATGCTTTAGGTTTATGTAAACAAATATATGTTTTGAGATTTTTTAGTTAACTTGAAAAGAAATATGTAGTTTTGAACGATTTAACACTATGAAGCTGTTAATAGCAGAAGAAAACTGGAAATAAACTTTTGGTTTAATGCTAGCTCGTGATTAAACAAAAAAAACTTATTTATTATTTAGGCCAGTCCCGCGGTACATTCGTCAAAAAGTACCCCGTGAAGTTCAAGCTCCGTTTGGACCAATTCCCATACGCAAGAATGATTATCCTACTGGTTTAAGCAGGTCTAAACCATCTAAGGTTGTTGCACTCCGAAAGAAAACGTTAATCTAATTTAATGGACACTGATATGATGATATACAATTATGCGATGAAATATTCTCATTTGAGTATTCATGCGAAAAACAACTCACATCTTTATTTTTTACGATTTTTTTTATTTCATTTGTTAAGATTTTTTCGAACGATATTGTCTAGGAACTACAATAAAATTATTAGTTTTTTAGTTAACACGCGTTTCCATACAAAAAAGATAAGATTCTTTTCGACAGGCCATGAGATAATTTTAAATTGTCCAAAAACTAGTTTAAACTTTCAACTCAAAAGCATACCAACTAAACACTGTTCGATTATTGAATTCTGAATGTAGTTTGATGCGTGAAACATAAAATGTAAGCAAGTATAATTTATATTCTTAGGATAGTGTCACAATAAAATATATAATCATAGAAGCAAGCAAATATAAAAATCAATTATTATGAAAACGCTACGTCCATTCGGACCTTTATAAGCAAATACGTTATTAAGGCAGGCACACATATGAATTTGCCTCCTGGGCACAAAACGAAACTATGCGATGATATGTTTCGATGTTTTGACTACGTTATGACAGTGGTATGTTTACGTTCGGCATAGCAAAAGCCTTTAACCCTTGTGCAAGCACGATTTATTACATTGCGTAATTGTGATTTTCACAAATTAGATTAATTTTGATTTCATAAAACAGTCAATGTGAAAAATAATGTTTATTTCCTCGCTCGAAATGATATAGCATTGTTCTTTTTCTTACTTAAAATATTATATTTTAGGCATTCGTGCTAGACGAAAGTATAAGGGTTAAATTCGAATGTTATCAACAAACACAAAACAAAAAAAGAAAACAACCCGCAACCCCAATCAGCGTAAAAAAGTGTCCCTTCCGGCAATTTGGTATGAAACGTGTAACCGTGCGGCAGCATTAAATTTAGCTCTCCATCACGATGAAGCAGGTTTTTATTGGTCAAATCGTTCACTCCAAATCGCTCGATGAGCTCGAGGTTCTGGAGAATGGTTTCGTTGCGGTGAACGATGGCATGGTATGTACGACGTTTCGCGTAGTTTGCGCAATTGATTGCGTGTATGTTAAGTTATTCATGTTGTGTAAATCAAACTATTTTCATTTTAGATTGAAGCCGTCGGTGATCACTCGCAATTGGATGGTTCAGGCGTATCTGAATACGAACGAATCGTGCTATCGCCTTCGCAGTTCCTTCTTCCCGGGCTCATCGATTGTCACATCCATGCCCCGCAAGTGCCCAACATTGGTCTGGGGCTAGATAAGCCGCTGCTGGAGTGGCTGGAATCGTACACCTTTCCGCTGGAAGCGAACTATCGTGATGCTGAGTTTGCTTCCCGAGTGTACAAGTACGTGGTGGTAAGACAATGATGTTCCTGTTCATTGATAACTGCAGGCGAATGGGGAATTTTTAAAACCAATTCGAAACTCTCCTGGACAGAACAATACGATTAGTCATGGTACAACAACGGCGTGCTATTTCGCTTCCATCTTTACGGAAACGAACAAGATTCTGGTTGACGAGATGGTGCGCCAAGGGCAGCGCGGTTTCGTTGGAAAAGTCTCCTCGAATCAAATGTGTCCGGATTTCTACGTGTAAGTATCGCGGCTGGCACAGAGGTGAAGGCCTGCAATAACACTTAGTCTTGGTCGTCCTTTTACAGTGAATGCAACACGGAAACATCGGTAAAGGACAATGTAGACTTCATACGCTACGTAATGGAGCGGAAAAGCGATCTCGTGCAACCGGTGATAACGCCACGCTTCGCTATCACCTGTGACGAGCCGCTAATGCGCGAACTGGGCAAGCTGGCCAAGCAGTACAGCCTGAACGTGCAAACGCATGTGTCGGAAAATTTGGGCGAAATTGAAACGGTGAAGCAGCAGTACCCGTGCGCCCCTCACTACTCGGGCGTGTACGATGAGGTTGGACTGCTGACGGACCGGACCGTGCTCGCTCACGGTGTCCATCTGGAGGACGCCGAGCTGAAGGTGCTGGCCGCCCGTGGCACCTCCGTAGCGCACTGTCCCAGCTCCAACACAAACCTTGGGTCGGGTTTTTGTGACGTTCGGCGCCTGCTGGATGCCCGCGTCAAGGTAGGCCTGGGAACGGACGTGTCCGGTGGAAGCGACATGAGCATACTGGCAGCAATGCGTGCCGCTCTCGGCGTATCGCAACATTTGAACTTTATGAAAACGCAAGACGTCAAAGGGACGGGCAAATTGGAGCAAAGTGCAGCGCTGAAGGGAGAGAAATACATTCCACTGTCTTACAAGCAGGCACTGTTTTTGGCCACACTGGGAGGAGCTCAAGGTAAGGAATGGGGCACGGCGTTGTAGCTGGAATTGGTTTTGAATAACATGTTTTTTGCTTTACTTTTAGCGCTGGCACTCGACGAGAAGATCGGAAACTTCCAGAAAGGCAAACAATTTGACGCCTTATTAATCGATACGGAACCGCAGCCCATCGGAGGCTACAAACTGCCGGCAAGCTTAACGAAGGACAAAACCAAAGTGCAATTATTGTTGGAGTTGGTGCAAAAGTTCGTCTACGTTGGTGACGATAGGAACATTGTGAAGGTGTACGTTGCGGGCAAACAAATTAAACCATAGGAAAGGTGCCTTTATTAATTGCCTCGGAAGATATTTTATACCTATCAACCACTCAACAACGAACAAATAAAACTCCATGTGAATGTGACAAATGCGGCTTGTGTTGATTGAGTCTGGTATTGCGTTCAATGCGTACGTTTTTAGCGATGTTTGCGTTATCAAATTTTGTGTCCATTCCGACAGAAGGTTATCAAACGATGTACAATGTGATGAGAGCTGGTGGGATGGCGTTTGTTATCTGTTGCTGTTCATGGGCCGATGTTACGTGTGAAGCGCTTGTGTGTTATTGATATTTCAGAAATGCACCTTTTAAGCATGAGAGAAGAATTAGAGAAACGTGTGCAAGCACATAAAACCAATTCTTCTACAACCGGCTTATATGTAAAGACTACTTTGTCTTCTTTAACAGGCGTAATACTAGACATTATAAAATTCTTATCAACGGAGGTTGTGGAGTGAGGGGGGGGGGATGCGGCTCCATGATTGTAGGAGCCGGTGCGTCTATCCACTGTACCAGGGGTCGGTACACCATTGAAGTAAAGGACTGAATTGAGAAAAAGTCGTTAGCCATATGGGCTTTGACGTTTTCACACAATAGCCTAAACTTGTTTCGTGTAGATGGTTTGTTCGAGAGTTTGTCTAAAACAATCACAATTGACAATAAATTCAGCAATTTGTGTACAATTAGAACTTTGATTGAATTTCATTTCAAGTGTTTCACAGGGTTATCTAGTGGTTCTCATATTTTGGGAGACTTTTTTTTACTCTTACCACCGTGAAGTGAACGTTAAGGGAATTGAACTGGGAAGAACTGGGTACGGGAGGAACCCTGTTGGACAGGCACTTTGTAAATTCCTATTGGATTCCAAATGAGCACGTTAAAAAGTAGCCCCGTAGTGCCGTAAAGGAGCCGTAAAGTAGTGATGGGCTCCCGGAATCGCACTCACGCCTCCAAACAGCTTCCGAACATTATTACTCTGGCTCCGATTCTTGTTACATCAAATCGTCGGAACCGTCGGAGCCGTCTGGAGCTGTCCGGAGTTGAAATCGTCGTAGCCGTAGGAGTCTTCCGAAACCGTTGGGAACCTGTGTGGCTTCCGGCTAGCGGCTCCGGGCGGTTGCGAGTTTGGAGTTTTGTACCTACCTTCCAGAACCGTTACCAATTTTGGCATTGGAATCATGCCGGATTGGATGCGATGCCGGATTTTTGTTGAATTTACTCATCACTACCGTAGAGTCTAATTTCCTGGAAGAAAGTGTCAAAACGTTATTAAAACCCCTGGATAACCCTGTATAATGATTTTGAACACATTTAAATAATACCATAAGGATATGCCGAAATAGGACCGTTGCGAAGGTATTTAAGTCTATTCCAGTTTCATCAAAAACAGCTGTATTGAGCTGCATGAAAAAAGTCTAAGTCTGATCAACAAACAAAATAGACGAACTTTTAGGCCTTAATCTGGCCTTAATGCAACTGGCGCATCTGCTCGAGCTAAACAGCGAGCAGCTCTAACATACATACATTTCAACCCTGTGAAGATTCCATAAGCAAGGTTTATATTTAAGTAAAGCGTTACTTACACTTCTAAAGGAAAGGTGACCAACATTTTCATACAGACTGCAGTATTTTCAATAAATTGTCTATATTTGTCCTCATCGATAACTTGATAAATGTTTTATGAAAAAGTGATAAAAACATTTACGTCAATCAAATGGCATTGATGATAGCGCTGTGAAATAAGCTTGTATCCACGTTTCATACTAGTAGCAGAAATAAATGGCGGTCGTGCATAATTAAAGCCTTGCTTCTATTTATCTAGCACACAAGTGTCAATCAGCTCGTTAGGGAACCTTGATTTACCCTGGGTCCTAACACTCCGTAGTGTTGGAACAGGATACAAACCGGCATAGTACCATTTCGGCACTCTTTGGAGATACCTCGCTGCTGCAATGGCCTTCCACCTGGTAGTTACCATACTTCTGCTGCTAGGCGTAACCGAGAGTCACGCGTTGACTCTTTCCAGGACGAAAACGTACGACCAACTGCGTGCCGCTATTAAAGAATCTGAAGCGGCGTACGGTCTTGGAGGAAAGGTCCATCTTAATCCAGATGAACGGCAGGCCGACCGAATACTGAGGGCAATGAAAAAGGACGAGCTAAAGGTGGTCGACCGTGCCCGACCCGTGGCAGGAATGCATTTCTTTGATGCAAAACCTTTCATCGAGAATAGCACCGTGTTTGAGGCGTTAAAGCTAATGCCGAAGGGTGCTATCCTGCATCTGCACAACTCGGCCGCCGTCTCGTCCAGCTGGGTGATCAAGAATCTAACGTACCGTGCGGAGGCGAAGCTGTGTAATGTAGACGATCGTTACTATTTCACCGTAAGGTAGGTGAACGTGTCTGTCGGATTGGTTAACGAATCCATAAAGCTTCTTTGGTTTGGGTTTTCAATCGTTCAGACCGCTCAACTTGTGTCCAGAAAATCAAACGCGACCCATCAATCAGCTGCGCAAGGAGCGGAAGGATGATATCGATACGTTCGACATATGGCTGGAATCGTTTATCAACATGAAGCTGAAACCGACGCGAACCGGATACGCTTCCACCGATGAGCTGTGGCTCGATTTCGAGAGCTGTTTCGATGCGATGAAGGGCTTCCTGCAGTACAAGCCCTTCTTCGAGGCGTACCATTGGCAGCTGCTGCACGAGTTCTACAACGATCGCGTGTACTACATCGAGTTGCGGATGTCCTTCGCGAAAGTGTTCGACGCTGATGGGAGGGAGTATGGTCCACCGGAAGTGGCGTATCTGTTGCATCGCATCGTGGATGACTTTCGCCGCCAGCATCCAGCGTTTCAGGGGGTCAAACTGATACTGGCCAAACACAGGAACATGACCGATGGGGAGCTGGAGAAAGCGTTACAACTGTACGATAGCTTAAGGTATGTGAGCTTACTACACTATGCTGCTCGAGTGGATGATTGATTATTAATGTTTAATGGCTCCACTGGTAGTACCACTTTTCCCGGGTTTGTAGTCGGATTCGATTTGGTTGGCCAGGAGGATATTAATCGATCGTTGAAAAGCTTTTCATCGCTGCTAGTACAACCGCCAGTGCCATCGGGACCACCGAAATACTTTTTCCATGCTGGAGAAATAGGTAACGATGGCCGCTTTGATACTGAGTGATCTTCCATTTGTAATGTCTCAATTTTCAATATCTTAGCTGGATATTTCACAGAAGCGGACGAAAACGTTATCGATGCCGTGCTGCTCGATACTAAGCGCATAGGGCACGGTTATGCGCTGATGAAGCATCCCATCCTTTGGCACGCGGTACAGCGCAAGCAGATCGCGATCGAAGTTTGTCCGATCTCGAACCAGGTGCTTGGGCTAGTGCGCGATCTGCGCAATCATCCGGCCAGTTTTTACGTTGCGCAGAACATACCCATCGTCATAACGAGTGACGATCCTGGCTTCTGGGATGCGGTTGGGGTAACGTTCGATTACTACTACGCCTTTATGGCGATCGCACCCCACTCTGGGCTAGGGTTTCTCAAGCAGCTTGTCTGGGACTCGATTCGGTAGGTTTTGTTTACTTCTCTTTCAGCACTTTGGAAATAATCACATTTTAACGTTTAGATACGGTTCGCTAAGCGATGGAGAGCGACAAAACATCACCGCTACTATGGAGAAACAATGGGCCTTATTTGTGCGGCAGGTTGTTAGTGCAAATTCTTCAGCAACTGAATGAGTCGTTTTGTGCAGCAAACACACAGGATAAAGAAATAAAATAAAAACGATTAAATTGACAATTTATGAAACTAACGGGGAGATTTCCGATAAATTTTATTTATGCTTTTAGTTTAATCCTCTTCCTTGCATCCAACATGAAATCAGAACCTCGGGTTAGCGATAATTATTTGGTTTTCGAAGACATACATACACTACTAACACTTTTTATTGGACATTTAGACTCAGATCTTAAGCTCAATTAACTATGTTTTAAGAAAAAATAAACTACAGCCACCTTGACAGTATGAATGTAACAGCTGAATGAAAATTGCCCCTTCCCACTAGTGATGGGTAATCCGGAGCCGAGTCATGGATCAACTCCGACTCCGGTGCGCAAAATATGACTCCGGCTCCGGATCATAACTGGATTCGACTCCGGATCA
>KB665755.1:150725-230876 GCA_000349065.1 Anopheles quadriannulatus
TTCACACACACACACACACACACACACACACACACACACACACACACACACACACACACATCCTCACAAAGCAGAGATGTCAAACATGCGGCTCTCGGTGGTAATTCAGTGTGGTCTGCAGTTCTTGAGTCGAATAATATTTTAACCATTTTAAGCAAAAGTTTAATCGATAAAAAAACCACCTATCGCTAATTTTCACCTGCAGTGAAACCTTTCTAAGATGAAGTCTCGTCTAGATTCATCTTAGAGAGATATCAGTTTAATTCAAATTTTGCTATTTTAGCAAGGTGTCTCGATAGACTGCAGGTCCTTAGCTTCTTAGATTTTGGTAGCCACGACGGATGGAGATTTCTATGGAGATTGGCTGATAGCGAGTAAGGGTGGCTAAGGACTTTGTATGAGGTGTTAAGTAACTTTGGACTCCCTAGCTGTCAACTGAAAATTTGTCAAAGTACACTGGACGGACCGACCTGTAGTAATTTATGGACCTTGAATTTCAGTCAAAATATAGCCAAAACATCGTGTCATTTCGCATTCAGTAGTAGGATGCAGAATTTTATGTGATTTAGACTGGAGATTGCAATGTTGTATCTTCCTAAATGAACCGGTCTCATAGTACAGTCGTCAACTCGTACGACTTAGTAACATGCCCGTCATGGGTACAGGCTCCAAATGGACCGTGCCGCCATACGTAGGACTGACTATCCTGCTATGGGGGGGATTCAATAAGTCACCGAAAGCCAAGCCCACAAGTAGTGGTACAGGCAGGCCTTGACCGACAACGGTTGTTGAGCCAAAAAGAAGAAGAAGATCTTCCTGAATGATTTTTCAAATCCTTTGAGAGGATCCTAAGGGATTTTTTTTAAATTTCATTTGGTAATTAATGTGTCAAATCAGTACAATTTGCACATCAAACTGTTAAATTTAGAAAAAAAAAATGCCTATATCCGATTTCGCCTCTAAGCGGTACGGCGTATCTTGGGAGGATTAACCGTAGATCTAATGTCCCATTTTGAATGCCAAAGTTTTGTTGGAAATATCTTTACTATTAATAGGCTTGTCAGATGATGGAGGATGATGGACAGTACTGTCGTCCTCGTTTGGTATTTTTCTGTCAAACTCAGGCTTTGAAACAAAAAATTCTGTCATATGTGAGATAAGACATGAGAATCTTATCTGTTCACATTTTCACCCAATTTATTGATTTTCTGAGCTTTATTACAACAAATTGAGAATCGTTTATCATTCACGTTGTTTTTATCAAACACCAACAATAAACTTATATACCTGTATCGAATTGGACAGAAAAATCCTCTCCGGAGCAGATTGGAAATGAGCTTGTCGAAATTCCGATTTCCAGACCAGTAGTTCTGTTACCTTTAGGCCTTTAGGTACAGTCGTCAACAACATGCCATTTCAACAACATGTCCGTCATGGGTTCAAGTCCCGAATGGACCGCGCCGCCGTAAAGTAGGATTGACTATCCTGCTATGGGGGTAAATCAATTAGTCCCTGAAAGCCAAGCTCACAAGTGGTACAGGCAGGCCTTGACCGACAACGGTTGTTGAGAAAAAGAAGAAGAAGAAGAAAAAGAAGAAGTTACCTGTCAACTGCGAAAAATACCAAACGAATGTGAGAGTACTTTCAATCGTCTAATAAGCCTACAAGGGTTTGCAAACAGTTTTGTTTCGTCTTTTAGTGTAGGTGTCAGGTCAAAATCTATTTTATGCAAGGTTTCGTTTGGTTTAATGAATTTTAGAAAAACATGGTTCAACGAAAAAGTTGGAAGGTCGATGAAATGTATACAAAAAGATAAAAAAATATTTTTTGTTTTATTTTAAAACCTTATGATCATCAACGAATGAAGCATTTTCAGTCCACGGTTACTAATATTACTGTTATTATTGTAACTATTATTCGTGTAATTTAGTGTCTTTCAAAATGGCAATCATGTTAAAATTTACAGTAGCAGAATATCGTAAATCCAACAAAACAAAGATTTTTTTTTTAATTTGGTAGCGACTGTAGGTTTATATAACTTACAATTGTGTGCTACATGTTTGACGAATGTTCCCTTAAAAATACAATTTATTAAATCTAATCTCATTACTGGATAAGATAGGCCGAGAATGAGACTACCGTTGATGCACCATATTAGAAAAAAGCAGAATTCATTGTTGATACGCTTATTATAACGTACTGCTTATTAGCTGACTTACACCTCAAAATGCTCTAATTTTACGACAAATCAGTGTGTTTTGGCGACAAATCAGTAATTAAAATAAAACTCAGGCAAAAGTGCTTCTGCAAGTCGGTTTGTGTGCAAAATAATACTGCATTTGTAAGGGGGGAAAACTACACACAACTGCCATGCAATTTAATGCCAGGGAGGATTATAATTTGTTAGATCTAATATATTATAAAAAATAGTTAGTATACTGTAGCTTTCCAAACCAAAACCAACCAGATCCGATAAACAAAACTACTTTGTGACTACTTTGTCAATCGAGTTTGACATCGCTGCCCGCAAAGCTTACCGCACCCAACAACTATGATTTTAAAATTAAGGGTTGGGGGGGGGGGAGTAATTCCAACGGTTTCTGTTGCGATTGCAACGGCCTGCGAGTGGAGGAACTTGACTCAGCGCTTATGCAAAAAATACAAATCATCAACCAAATCTGTGTGTGTGTGTGTAAGCGCCAAACGACGAGCGGCCGTGTCACCGAGTCAGGTTTCGAAGAATTTCCAACGCTTTTTTTTCTTCCACCCTCTGCGACCCTTTCTCTTCATTTCATCCACCCCCCCCACCCGCTTAGAGAGGATATGTGCAGTAGATGGTTTTTTTTTATCGCGAACGTGATCAATCTGTGCGCATTTTTTGCCGTTGTTTTTGTTTGTTCCACTCGCTTCGCTTCTCAAACGTGTTTGCTGCCGCGCGTATGCGTAATGCGATTGGTATGCGTCGCGATTTTTGTTCTCATGCCCGCCCGCTCCCCTTTTTGCAACCAACGTGGATGAGGGGGAGGGGGGAGGGGGGGCGGTTGGGTGGCGTGTGTTGTGTGGTGAAGAGAGAATGTTTAAAAAAAAATTGAAAGGGAACGCCAGGGTCACCCACACTTGGAGTGTTTAAAGCCGCGATATCGGTGTGTTGGGTGGAGGAGGAGATGGTAGGGAGGGGGTGTCTGTTTGGCGTAAATTTTAATATTATTTATGGGTCGACGGTGCACGTTACATACTAAAAATACACATGGCATTGGTTGTTTGTTTCTTCGTTTTTTTTTTCAAACTGACCGTTACGTACGTTTCGTTTGAAATTTTTCGCCAAATGTCAAACCCCCCACCCACTAACCGTGCGCGAAAATCGCTCATTCTATATCGTTTTGCATGAAAGATGCAAACGTGCTGCGTACACGGAACGTAAATGTGTGTGAAGGTGAGAGAGAGAGAGAGGGCAAGAGAGAGGGAGAGCGAGCGACTAAGTTCGAAAACGGCTGCGCACTGTGCGATTTACTACGGAGCGAACGTGTTTTTTCGACAAGGACGCACATTGCTGTACATAATGTGCTGGATGGTTGGGAGAAGAAGAAGGGGGTGAAAGCGAGGGATGGAAATTCTCCCGTATTTGCTTAGAAACGCTCACGGCATTTTCCGCTCACCAACTCAAATGCAGAGAGAAAGAGAGACATAGACATAACACACCGTCTCTAGCAGCAAACGAACGTGTGCGTTTCCCCGTTTGGAGTGTGGCAGGATTTTCCGGAGTAATACGTCCCAGGAAGCGCTGTGGAAAAGCACCTACACACAGTACAGTGTGTGTGTGTGTGTTTTCGGTCAGTCAGTTGTGGATGGCAGATTTTCTCAATCACGCTGCTGGGCGAGTGTGTTTGGTGACGGTGGCTAAACGAACAGCACGAGCTTCCCGCAGAGGTTGTCACCCTTTAAGTTGAAGGGAAAAACAGCCCAGCTGGGGCAGTGGAAAATCACCGTTTTCCATCACTATCACGGCTTCCTGCCTGTGCGTATCCCTTCTGCTCTGTAGGGAAAATGGTGAACCGTCAGTTTCCAATCACGTTGTTCCCCGTTTTGTGAGAGAAGCAAACGGCATCACTAATTAGGGCATCCCCGTTTGTGTGCGTGTGTGTGTGTGGCTGTGTGCCTGTATGTGAGTGGTGTTTGGTGCGTGGAAAACCCGAAGGAAAAAAACCGCACCTCATTAGAATGTTGTTAATTTCGTCAAACTATGCGAAAACCAAAAAACGACGGCAAGAGAAATCGAAAACAAACGGCGCCGTTTGCTGATGATGATGGTGCGGTGTGTCGTGTCGCGCCTGTCAATTGTTTTTTTGTAGTGGCATCCCCGTCGGCTCCATAGTAATTTCATTCATCATGTGAAGGGGGGGTACTGGGCAGGGTCAGGTGAAAGGTGTAACGGGAGCAAGCGAAAGAGTGAGAGAGCGCGAGGGAAAAAAGTGAAGTGACGCGCTTAATGCGTGTGCGATTGTAGTACGGCTTTCCCTCCCGGGTTTCGACGGTTCGGGGAGGCAAAATCTTCGGTAATTAGTATCGATTACAGGTGCAGTGAAAGTACACACTCCTCTTCCCGCCCGGTGAGGAGCAAAATGGGGGTTTGGATGCGATTTCCTTTTAAGAAGAGCAGCCGTCCCTCGACGAGTGTCCCTCGAGTGCTGCGCGCGTGTGATTTTCTGGTCTCTTGCCCTCTCCATTGGGTACTACACGGCAACTGCACGGCTATTTGTGGTGGAGAAGGGACGAAGGAAGAGGTTACGAGGAGGGGGGTGGGGGGGTCTGAGGAAGTAGTAGAAACCTTTCCATCATCTCTTCGCCCCCTTCCCGTGCTGTGTAAAACGTATGCAATTCCTTCAAACACACAACTACGCAAACGACATAAGCACATGCGTACAGTCTGTTCCCGAGTTACGCGGTTCTCGACCTACGCGGATTCGGAGATACCCGCTTTTTTTTTATTTCACTCCTCAAATGCCAAATCAGTACAATTTGCTTAAAAAACTGTCCAATGCAGTGTAAATTGCATTTTTGTTTAAAAAAAATAATCCGACTTAAAGCCAGAAATACGACCTTTCACGATACTACCCAGCTTTGTTATACGGAGTATGGCAGTTGGCGGCCGAAATCATGTAAACACTCCATACAAAACCTCACACAAAACTAGCCTTCGATTTTCAGCCTCAAAGGTAGAATTAGATTCGAGTACCTGCTCGAAAAAATGCCAACACAAGATCGTGTTTTCATTTATCCTAAGGAGCGTTAATCCTTCCGCGGAAAAGGTCATAATTAAACACGATGAATAAGTAAAACTATCGAAAATGTTTTTGAGGTATTTACAGCGTCACCCAACAGTCGAATGACAGCTTCACAGTATGCTTGCAAACTTCACCTAGTCGATTGCAACACTCTCCTATGTGATTGCAAGCTTCCACAGCATGCTTACAACATTCCCCTACCGATTTGCAACATTCCCCTAAATGTTTGAACTATTCCCTTATATGATTTGAAACCCTGTAAAATCTTCCTTCAGAAGCAGAAACGATTAAAATCAACCTTCTAAATACATACACCTTGGGATAAGCACACCTGCATATTATACCCACTTTCATAGCTGCTCGAAAACTGCTATACAAAACAGCAAATAGGCTGAAATTTCAGCCTACTATCTTAAAAGGAAAAAGGGCTCAATATCAGAATTGTCTGCACGAATCGTTTGAAATAAATGATAAAGTGTATAAAAGTACCAAATTTTATCAAAATTGCCGAGTCATCAAACTTGTTTTAGCTGAAAAAAGGGAAATTCGACTTGCGCGGATATTCAAGTTACGCGGGTTTCTTAGGAACGCATAAATCGCGTATCTCGGGAACAGACTGTATATATGTGTGTGTGTGCTTGTGTGTGTGAGTGAGCATCATTCGGGTCACGTTTCGGTACAGTACATACCGCCCAAATGCCCAATGCTCCCGTGCTCCTTGCTCCCCGCACCGGGTTCGTCTCTTGCCCGTGTCGCGCAGTCATCGTCCGGCGGAAAATGGTGGGGGGATGGGGAAGTGTTAAAAATGGGTCACGAAATTAGTGACCCATCAACGGGCACGGGCAGGAGAGGTGCGACACCACCAATTGTAACCGTTTTACTAACACACGTTCCCCCGTCGTTCGTTGTAGTTTTCCTTCAGTTTGTGATTTAGCGGAAAAATTAGCAAATCTGTGAGATTTAAACATCGAAAGCGGAGAAAAAGGGAAAATGTGTACGTGAGAGAAGGCGCTAGTCCTGGTGACCCCCAGGGGGTAGGCGGCCCCCAAGATGCTGCCGCTCAACGCTTGGGCCACAACACGATGACGGCTGATGATGACGACTGATGAAGGGGTGGCGTATGTAATTTGTGGAGAAATTGTGCAAGGCGGAGCGCCCCGAATGGTGTAGTTAGTTCGCCGTCGTATGAGTGTGTGTGTGTGTGTGCGGTGGTGGTTGGAGGGAGGCTCGCGAAAGTCAATTTTGATTTGTTTGAAGCACGCGGGGAGCGGCCACCACAACAGGAGCGATTATTAGCCAACGATAGACACTGCGGGGAGAATCGAATTAGATTTACGTGGTGAGAGAGAGAGGTGTGTGTGTGTGTGTTCATGTGCGGGGGGAGGGTGTAGGGGTTTTAAACTGAGCAAAGCAAAAGAGCGTTAGCGAGAAACAACGGAAGCAAACATGTTTAGCTGTCTTTGGCAATTATGGGATTGGTAAGCTTGTTTGTGTGCATAAATTGCTTATTAAATTGTGTGTGTTTTTTGTTGTTGTTGTGCAGTTGGTAATTGTTGTTAAATTTGTTGCGATTTTTCCCTCTCCAACTCACTCCAATTATTTAACCGCATTGTGTGGCGCTTTTGTTATTTTGTTTATCACCGCGCAAGCAAACGCAAAACAATCTAACGCGTCTTCTTCTTTCCCCCCTCTTTGGCAGGATTGATCCACCCACGTTCACGACGATGGAGAGCAAAAAGCTGCAGCAGCTGCAGCAGGCCAACTCACACCTGGCGCCGATGCCGCAGATGAAGCCACCGCAGCAGGGCGGTGGCGGCTACCAGCACGGGTACGATTACGGCGCCACCGGACCGGCACCGGGCCGGTCGGCCATGTTTCCCGCCCAGTACCAGAGCTACGGCCAGCCGCATCCGTCGGCGTCGTCGCTCCGGTCCCCCTACTCGACCGGCAGTCCCAAATCTTCGCTCAGCACCAACAGCGGCGCACTGTACGGCGCCACGGACGGGGCTGACCTCTCGTCGGCCAGCGGGGCGGCCCAATCCGGGTATCACCTGCACCCGGCGCACCATCAGCAGCAGCAACAACAACAACAGCAAGGTTTGCTGCACGCCCAGCATCAACAGTATCGCAGCAACACGCTCGGGCCCGGCGGCGGTGGCGGCGGTAGCTATGGATACGATCAGCAACAGCAACATCAGCTGTACCGCGTTAGCTCCCCATCGAGCGGTAGTGGTGGAGAGCGGGAGCGGCTGTACCAGACCGCTCCGCTGGTACGGTCTGCTGGCGGTGGCGGCCCGGGTAGCAGTGGCGTCGGCACGCCCCACTCGGTGACCTCGGGCTCGACGGCCCACAACGCACCCATGTCCAAGCTGGAGCTGCAGTTCCAGCAGCTGCAGCGCGAGAAGATCCAGCAGCAGATCAAGACGGCCACGGAAGCGATCGCGCACCAGCAGCAAACGTTCGCACTGCGGCAGCAGCTCAACCCGCCCGTGCCGAACTACCATCTCAAGCAGAACCTGCTCCAGAATCTGTCCCAGCATCATCAGCAGCAGATTCAGCAGCAGCAGCAGCAGCAGCACCATCAGCAGCAGCAACAGCAGCAGCAGCAGCAACAGCTGCAAGTACACAAACATCCACAATATCCTTCACAAGCGCAGCAGCAGCAGAAGCAGTTAGCTCAGCAGCAGAAGCAACAGCAAATGCAAAAACAGCAACAACAGCAAATGCAACATGCAATGAAGCAACAGCAACAACAACAACGATATGCAGCGAACGGCGGTGGTTCACAGCATCGAAACGCGCCACCATCGAGCTTGAATCTGCAGAACCACTGCCAGCCGGCGGCCAGCGAAACCGACAAGATGATGCGCTCCCACGTCCCATCCTACCAGGGCACGCTGGATTCCGGTGCCGCAGGAGGTGCCGGTGGTGCGTACGGAGAGGAAGGAGAGTCGCTGTACCTGCAGCGCGCCGGCTATCAGCAGCATGCGGGGATGGCCAACTCACCGCCCGGCGGTGCCGCTAGCGAAATCATCATTCAGCAGAACATTCCCGGGCAGGTGGTGAACCAAGCCTGCCAGACGCAGATCAGCTCGATGGTGCTGGCGGGCAGTAGTAACGCAGCCGGGCAGCAGCAGCAGCAGCAGCAGATGAAATCCTCCCCCTCGGACACGCTGTCCAGCCCGTCGCACGATTCGAGCGAGCGGAAGCGCAGCGCGGGAGGCCAGCAGCATACGCTCAAGTCGCCCGTCACGCGGCGACCCGCCAACGCGCCCGTTGCGCTGGCCGGCTGGCTGTACAAGCAGGGCTCGGACGGGCTGAAGGTGTGGCGCCGGCGCTGGTTCGTCCTGTCCGAGTACGTGCTGTACTACTACAAGGGGCAGGAGGAGGAGAAGCTGCTCGGCACGGTGCTGCTGCCGTCGTACAAGGTGTCCGCCTGCTTCCCCGAGGACAAGATCTATCGCAAGTTTGCGTTCAAGTGCGAGCACGCCAACATGCGCACGTTCGTGTTTGCGGCGGAGAGCGGCGAATCGATGAGCCAGTGGGTGAGGGCGCTGACACTGGCCACGATGATGATACAGCCGGCGGGGGCGGAACAGGAGGAAAGTCTATCCCAGCAGCAGCAGCAACAGCAGCAGCAGCAGTACAGCAGTGGCAAAGCGGGCGGTACTGGAACGGAGCTGCTGTCGAGTGATTCGAGCGGTGGGCCTCAGTCGCACGGGTCAAACGATACGATGAAACTGATCCAGCAAGCGAGCGGGAATGGCAGTAGCAGCAGCAGTGGTGGTGGTGGTGGTGTGTCTGCACTCAACGATAGCATGTCCCTGCCGCAACCGCTGTACGCCAATGCTCCACCGAAGCCGAGACGCGTCAACGATGGCGGCTACTCTTCGCCCAGCCCCGAACATACGATGCTGCACGATCGGTACGATCAAATGGTGCAGCAGCAGCAGCAGCAGATGCTGGCCACCGGGGGACCATTCCCTCCGGGTGCAGTGGGGGGTGGTTCGGGCCCGCCGAACGGGGGCATGGTACTCGGTAGCAGTCGAACGCCGGCCGCACTAACGGCCCATGCGATCTACGGCGATCCGAAGCGAATCGAACGCGACCTGTACATTCAGAAGCTGATCGAGCAGCAGCAGCAGCAGCAGAAATTGAACGCTTCCAAGCAGCAACAGCAGCAGCAACAACAACAGCAACACCAGGGAATGCAGTCCTCTCCCATGCACAGTGGTGGGGTACTGCGTGGCGGTGGCGGTGCCGGAACGAATCCCTTCCTGTACCCGAGCAACGATCGCCGGACGCCGGACACGTACGGGCCGCCCAACTCGGCGATCGATCCCAAGCACATGTCCGACTATGAGGACATCTACAACCTAACGATGCTATCCAAGTCGCTGCCGGCGAACGCGATGGAAGCGGCGGCGGGAGGAGGGGGTGTGGCAGCCGGCGGGACAACCTACAAGCGGCCGTCCAGCCCGCTGCGCTACGAAGGCAATGGAGCGTTTCCGGCGTACATGGGCGCCGCAATGTACAATGCCGGCCAATTCGAGGTAAGTGCTGATGAGAATTACCGTTTATAATTGTGATTAGATTTGAATCGGTCTGGGCTGACTGGAGACATACTTGAATGCGTTGTTACAGTGTGTCCAGTGTGTGTGTGTGTGTTCCAATTGAGATCACGCTCCCCGGGTCTGATCGCAGCGATCAATTTCACTGTACTGTTGGCTTTTCCAATGCATTCCAACGACTTTCATGTGAACGAATTAAGTGTAATGACTTGTGGTACAATGTCGTTTGGTACAGTACATGCACATAAGGCAGTCAATTTCGGGCAGAAAATTTCCAATTTTATTCGTATCTTTTAGACAGTGCAGGACTGCGCCTTACATTAGATAGCTTGACTCGCATTTCGGGTTTCCAAGAGAATCAACGTGATTTCAAAAAGACCGAAGCGTGAATGTGGGTTTCTACCAGGGATTCTTGGTACACAGTTACTTGCCGGCTGAGTTGAAGCTAAAGAAATACAGGCGGTCCCCGAGATATATGGTTAATGGGGACCGAAAACGGCCGCAAAATGCCGCGTATCTCAAACTTCCGCGTAAGTTGAATCTCGTGATTTCTAGTGAAAATATCACTAATTTTTGTATTGCAAGTAAGGGTTGTTTTTTACCACCTAATTAATTATTTGATATTATTCTGACTGAATATAACAGTTTTAAACCTTCTGAAATTGTTTTTTAACATTCGACCACAAGGCAAATTATTTAACATTTGACTATTGATGTGTCAAATCAGTACAATGTGCTCAAAGCAAACCGCGTATCTTCGAATCTGCGTGTAAGAGGTACGGAGTATCTTGGGGACTACCTGTAACTCACTTTTAAGCTTCAAAATGCTGAATGCTGCAAGTAATTCCCGTTCATAGAACATCGAATATAGATGATCGTCACTATTGGTATGGATCGAAACCTGCGATAACCTACTACTTGCACAAAAACCTTTGGCGAAATCTTTACCATGTCCTAAACAAGGACCATATACCGCCATATCCAGGATTATCAGAGGGATCTCGCTCTCTCTTTTGTTGGTCTGCTCACGATAGAGCACGTCGTCGTGACATGGCCGTTGACGGGGCCATCATCATTGTTCAGGATGCTTGGTCGCTGGCTGCAGCCTTGCATCCATGTAGACACACAATCTCCGACAGGTCTCGCTTCGCCTGATCCAACCATCGAGCTTGCTGTGCTCCCCTGCGCCTTATGCCGAACTGGGGATCGCTGTGGAACACCTTCTTGGTGGGGCATAAGTCTGACATCCTCATGACATGGCCTGGAAATCGTATCCTGCCAGTCTTCGCCATGGTCAGGATGCTCGGTTCACCATACTGCTCAGCAAGCTCGTGGTTCATCCTTCTCCTCCACGCTCCATGCTCGAACACACCGCCAAAGATGGTCCGGAGGATGCGTCGCTCAAACACGCCCAGAGCGTTTGTATCTTTCACTCGGATGGTCCAAGACTCGTGTACATAGAGGACCACCGGGTTAATCAATGTGCGATATATCTCACATTTCTCATCTTCTCGATCTCAGCAGTCAGTGAAGCCCATAGTATGCACGATTCCCCTGCACAATGCGTCTTCGGATTTCGCTGCTGATGTCATTGTCCGAAGTAACGACCGTCCCAAGATAGTAGAACTCCTTCACTAACTAGAAATTGTCGCCCTCAACTAATACACTGCTTCCCAGATGATGTGAGTCTCCGGCAAACAGGTACCTCGTCTTCGTCGCATTGATTCTAAATCCAATTCTTGCTGCTTCGCGTTTGAGTCTGGTGCCTCCAACAAACCCAGCTTGTTAGCTACCGACGAAATTTGTAGCAAGAGGAGCAAGTCTGTAGATTAGGATCTGGGACAGGATCGTATAGGCGCTATTGAAGACTATGATGGTACGAAAATTAGAGCAATTCACTCTGTCGCCCTTTTTGTTGTAGACTGGGTGAAACTTTTGTTTCTAAGTTTGCTGCTTGATGGCGCTGGCAATCTCATCCACAGATGGCAGGAGAATCTCATCGTCTGGATTATTGCTGTAGCTGGTGTTACTGCTGTGCTGCTGCTGTGGTGGTTGCCATGTTATGCCACTTACGCCAGCCACTCCTGCCTCTGCTCCCTGCAGGTGTCCTTCGAAGTTGATTCTTATCTTCTTTTGGCTCAACAACCGTTGTCGGTCAAGGCCTTGAGGGAATGGCTTTCAGTGGCTTTTTGGATTATCCCCCTTAGTAGGATAGTCAGTCCTACGTATGGCGGTACGGTATATCTGGGGCTTAAGCCCATTACGAGCCTGTTGTTAAGTCGTACGAGTTGACGACTGTACCACGAGACCGGCTTGATCATTATACAAAAAAAAAGTGGAATCAAATTGTAACTTTCTTGAGATTAAGAACTTTATGGTACGATCGTAATCCAATAACATTCTCGATCTTTTGAATAACATTCGAGTATGACTGTTAAATTAGCTTTATTGTATAACTTTGTATTAATGTTGTTTTGTTGACATTACTATTCTACAGCATCAGTCACCGGGAGCTGCCGGTCAACATCCCCAGCACGCCCAGATGCGTGCACGACCCATTCCACCGAGCATTCCGCGGCCACATTCTGCAGACTTTCTGGACTACGAAGCGCGCCATCCAATGAACCAAGCAGCCGGCGGTGTGACCGATGAGCCAAGCCCTGTCCATCGCACCCCACGGCCCAAATCGAGCCTAGACATCAACCGAACGCCCGATCACTACTACTATTCCGAGGCCAGCTATGCCGAGAAGATGCGCCTGCAAAGCGCTTCCTACCTGCAGCGAACAAACAACCCGGGAGCTGGGGCGTCGCGCAAACAACGATCCGATGATATGCAAGGTAAGGAAGAGATTTGATTCGATATCAGATCAAATCGCTAAATTCTCCCACCACTTCAATTTCCACTCTGCAGGATTGTTTGCCAGCGGTACGATGCCCCGGGATGGACTGTACCGGAGCGGCAGTGGTAAAATCATGCAGCTGCAAGCATCTGGCCAACAGGGTGAAGATTATCCGCACGGTGGTTCGCAAAGTATGCCCCGGCCGTCCGCTACCGACCATCTGACCGGTGGCACCGGTCAGGGCCGTCCCACCGTCAGCAGCTTAAAGAAGCAGGGCACCGCCCAGCAGCAGCAGGAACAGTTTGCCCGTTCGGCGAGCGCCCGGTTGCCCCGCAAGGAGGAAGACTCGTCGCTGCGAGACGGCGAACGCAAGCGAGAGGAATCCATGAAGCGACTGCTCGAGTGGAAGCAGCGCATGCTGCAATCGCCGCTGACGAAGAAAATCGCCAGCCAGCATGCGGCAACGATGGCATCGGCGGAATCGCTCAATCGTGGCTCCAATGCAAGCGTTGGTGGTGCCGATCGACGCAACGAGGACATCTACGGTCTGAAGGCAGACGCTGAGGCGCTACTGCGAGGGGACTACTACGCATCGAGCTACGAACGCCAGTCGGTGGGTGATCTGACGGCCCTAGGCTCGGTGACCGCCGCCAGAAAGCATGGGGGCAGTGCGGTCAACATTGCGCAAGCGTCCTCGTCGGCGTTCGGCAGCCAGATGAAGCTGAACGGTGACTACAACAGCTACTCGTCGGACGATGAAGGTAAGGTGTAGTGAAGCTGTGCATCTTGATCCATATCTTGATATATACTGCACTGAAATGATACTCAATACTGACGTGTACACGTAAATGGTCTAACAAAATGCCCAGCTTGCTGAAGAGCACTAGTTTGTTTCTTCTTCTCCCTTTTTTTTATTTTGGCATTCTTTCCTCTTTCTACTTATCTCTTTGTCTCTGACAGTGTGCGCTATTTATATGTTGGAGTTTCATTAATTTAAGCTTTTTAGAGTAATCTTTCCGAAACTTTGTGATTTTTGTTTTGTTTTGTTTTGTTTTTTTTTTACATTCGTTTCTTTTCCTTTGCATTTGTATCTTTTGTGCCCTTCTAGTGTTGGAATTCATACATGGGTTTATATTACACGTTTGCAATTTTGTATGCATGTTTTGTCATTTTTAGGTTAAAAATTGTATTAAGAACAAAAATTAGATCGTTTAGATCGCTTAGATCACTTTACCTAGAGTTGAACGTCCCCAACTCCTCCGGAATAGCTTAGCTGCTCCGTTCTAAAGCGTTCTCAGCGCGTAGAACATAACAAAACCACTCCTTCTTATCTGTTTCTTCCTTTTTCCTTCATTTCTCTCTTCGCCTTCTTTACAATGTTCTGGATTTGCTTAGAAAACTGTGTTTCATCATCTATTATGCGTTGCGTTTTAGTGTGTTTGTTTGTGTGCGTTTCTTTTTGTTTTGGCCTTTAACTTTCGTACTGTTTATTTTTTGTACTAAGAGAAAAACAAGTCTTCGTCGATTGTAAAAATTTGTTACACTACTTGTTCCACCGTTTTCCCAGTTTTGCCAAAATGGGAGGGAAAAACACAAACACGCGTGCGTTTATTGTTTCATATTCACATGTATATATATAGATTGACTTTTTTGTTGTTGTTTTGTATCACTGTTTTACTTCTGGTTTGGTGTGTTTTCTCTATACATTCATCTCTTACGCGAGACCTTCCTGCCTGGCAGCGTAAAAATAGCCAAAGAAGAGCCAAGCTCTGGTACACACAATCGAAAGGTATGGAAATATGAGGAAAAGTGTTGTCTCTTTGTTTCGTTATTATCAAAACTGCGTATATATTTATAGTGGGAAGTGAAGCGGATTGATGTTTTTCCTTCTCATCTCGTAACCGAACAACCGAACAAGTGTCTACAGTCTGAAAAGCAAATCCTGAATCACGAGGAACGGTGAACTTATAGCCCTACACATCTTCTCATGTGACATCTCTCGTTTTTTTTATTCACCACTGTAATTAGTACTAATCTCATGTTACCTTTCTACACTACACGACCACTAGTTCTAATACTGGCCTGTACTAAGCCCTGTACTAAGTATATGTACAGTGTATCTGAATTGTATGTATCGGTTAGAGCTGCCTATGGCTTAGAAGGTTGATGGCGGGTAACATAAAGACACCGTCAGGTTAAATTAAAACTTTATTCTGACAACTGGTTAACCTTGGTTTCGGTACACATTGTTATGTATTTCGGTGAGCTTTTCTCTCTGTCCCTTTATCTCTAAACAAAAACAGTACAAAATTGTTAGCCTCTTTAGACCTGTAATGTAGCGCAGTAAGGCCCTAAATGGTCCTTTTTTAAAAAGGAAACGACAGTCCAGGCTTATGGCAGGGAAGCGTAAAGTTATGTGCTACTAAAACCACCCCACTGCCCCTCTCACTCAACTCTCAACCCTACCCCCTACCCGACTAAGAGACAGCAAAACCAAAAAAAAAGAAGAAAATCTGACAACACTTATCTCATACCATACATTTCTCTGTTGTATGTGTGTATTTTCATGTATTATATTAGATGGAAGAAATTTTACGCCGGCAGGAAGGTCATCCCCACTACTACTACCACCACTCGCTAGTACCGCTTCCGCGCAAGAGGTAGCGGACGAAGCACCACAACCACCACAACCACCACACAATTTAACACCACACACCCCACCCCACTGCCACCAGTTTAGGGAATTTCCACCGGCTGGCAGCAGCACCACTGACAATAACAACAGTACGATGCACGCATTAACGCAATCTTTTTACGCCGACCCGGCCGGCACTGGTGGCGGTGAGGGTAATGCAAGGAGGATGCTCCGCAAGGACGATGGCACGGACCGAAACGGTCCACCGATCGCGCAGGAGGTCGAGCAGGGCAAACCGGCAGGACTGGAGACGATGAATGAGCGACAGGCTGAGGCAGAACAGACTGATGATGTTGATGATGATGTTGATGATGATGATGGGGTGTATGAGGATAGTTTAGTGAATCACGCAAGCGTTAGCGCCAGTCCCAACCTCAGCGTGGACGCGAATGTATATGAAAATAGTTTTATCAAAGCGCCAAATGAGCGCAAGAGCGTGGAGAGGGATTTAGAGCAATCGAAACAGTTCAGCGATAGGGGCGGGTTACTTCGTCCCGCCACAAATAACCACAGCAACGATAGCAGCAACCAGCTGCCTAGTGATAAAGGTAGTGGTAGTAGTGTGATAAATGGTAGTGGGAACAGTAACCCGTCGCTTGACGACAACCCGTTGCACATAATGGAGAAGGGAGGTTCGTCGTCTAATCAGCACGATCAGCAATTACAGTCGTACGTTCCAGTTTACAAGCACAGCATAACGTCGCTGGGCATTAAAAGCTTACATTCCGGTTCGTCCAATGTTTCCAGTGGAGCAACAGGTATGGAGGGGTTCAAGGGGGTGTCCACTCCAACTAGGAGCGAGTCTTTGAGAGAAAAGGACATGACGGAGCACGGCAGTGAAAATTATTCCGACCAAGAAGACATCGAGAAAGGTGCAGACGACGGAGAGGACATCTTCGAGTACACGGACGAAGATCTGGACGAGGCGCTGCAGCAAGCTGAACAGCCGGAGCCGGAACTGTCGCCCAAAGGCAACCCGTCCGCCGCCGAGCTACTGAGCCGCCGGGCGCTGGACGACGAACTTTCCCTGCAAATCATGGAAGGGCACTATATGCCGATGACACCGCGCAGGACCGTAATCAGCTCGGCAAGCAGCTGCACAACGCTTTCGCTCATGAACGCGTCCAGCAGCAACACGGCGGTTGGCGGAAAGTTACGACCCTGCGAAAGCCTGACCGCGATGGACATTCTCGACTCGATACAGAAAGGCAACGGAGAGATGCAGATATGCAACGCGTACGACGAAAGTACGTACATCGAGATGACCAAGGGAACGCACGGGAAGAGCGTGTTTGCCACGGCGGACGAGCTGCGGGGAACGACGTACGAGATGATCATGGTGCGTACGGATCCCGCGTCCCGATCGGCTTCGGGGAAGGGGGGGAGTGGCGGCAAGGTCGGTGAGTTTGGGCTGGGGAAAAATGGGCCACCGCCACAGCCGCCGCCGGTCGATTCGGAACCACTGTACATGGAGCTATCGCAACTGCACAGTAACATCAATGCGCTAAAGGACACGAACCGGGCGCTGGCAGACGAAGCTACGCAAAGGGATGCGAAGAAGCAGGACAATGTGAAGGGGGGGCTTGAGGGGGGCCAAACGAAGGTACTACCGGGCGGCGGGACGGAAAGTACGATCGAATTCGGTGGCGAAAAGACGAGCACAATGGTGCGGATGAAAAACGCAATGACCGGCGGTAGTAATACAGCCGGTAGTGGCGGCGGCGTTGGTGGTAACAAGAAGAAGAAAAAGGATAAAAACTGGCCTGACATCGTGATGCAGTCGAGCAAGCCGGAGGACAGTGACAGCGAATCGGACACGGTCGGTGGTGGTGACAAGGTGACGGATGACTGTAAGCGCATCGCCAAAAAGAAGCACGGCAGCAAAGAGAAGAAGCACCTAGCGACAACGTACAGTGCCGAGCTGCAGAGCAAAACGATGGCCCGGTCGCGATTCAGCCTGTCCGACACCTTCCGGCCAGCGTCCTACTATTTGGGGGCCAGTGGCAGTAGCAACAACACTCCGTTCGGTCTTCACGGTGGTGGGGCGGGCGACGGCACGTTTGACAGCTTGCTGGACAGTTCCGACAGTGACATCGTATCTCCGCCTCCGATACCGATCACATCACTGCCGCTTGATGAACCGGATAGTACTGGTGGTGGTGGAGATGAAGGGAGAGTAGCGTTGCTGGGAACGGGCATCGATTTCGCCCGATACGCCGACCGGGAACGGTTTCGCTCGAGCGAAGCGATCGATCTAATAAGAAACCATCACGCCGCGCAGCAGGAGAAGCGACAGTCGGTGCAAAGCTTGGTCGCGGGTACGTCCAGCGGTGGTCAGTCGTTGGCCGGCTCGATGAACCTTTCGTACGGGATGCGGCGCGAAAGTGGCAGCATCTCTTCCAATCGGTCCAGTTTGCGCAGCAGCTCGCAGGGTCTTTTTAATAGCAGTGGCGCTGCTGGTAAGCCTGGGCGGGATTCGCTAGCGGGTAGCGGAGCGGACCGGTATGACGGTGTGTCGCATGCGTCTTCCGAGTATGAGCTGCTGCTGCGGGAAACGGGAGCGAATGGAGGACGAACGACGACGATGGGAGCGAACAGGGATAATAGCGCGTCTGCCCGCAGCTCGATCACGCTGTCCGAAACGAGCGGGTCCATCGAGTGGAGAAGCCGATCGTGCATGGATGTGTCGATGCGGAACAAACGGCGACCGATATCGGGCAGTTCCATCAACTGCCCGATCGAGCTGGCACTGGATGGTTGCGAAATTGCCAGCGCTGAGGTCGATCGCTACTCGCACAGCGTTGGCGGAGGAGGAGGAGGCGGAGGAGCTGAGATGAACAGCAACTCGTCCAACTTTTCGCAGAACGGGCACGACAACAGCATCTACTACGAGAATGTCGACATGCCGGGTCCGCCTCCGCACGGGTCGTCCGAATCGATCGGGCGCACCAGCTCGTCCGGTCCGATTCTGAGCCCGCTGAGGGAGAAAAACCTCTCGCTGCACGATGCCCGCTGTCAGTCGGAGTACCTCGGCACGGTGCTGGAGGGCCACAGTCTGGACGTGGAGAATGCTTCCCTTTCGTCGTCGGCCCTCGATCCGGACCAACAAAGCTCGTGCACACTGCGCGGCGATTATGAGCGGACGAATCAGTGCAATAGGACCATTACGCCGATCGAGGAGGGTGGCGTGGAGCACTCGGTCGTGGCCGAACCACTGCACAGCCGCAACAACAGTACACTGTCGTCGGAGGGTGCACCGTACTACTACTCCGATCTGCAGGCAAGGGCAGGATCACGCGAGGACGATCGAGTCGCGCAGCAGCACAGCCGTCAGCTGAGCAGTGAACGATGTGGAGGACCGTCGGCTACGATCACCCAACCAGGCGACACGTTGAACAATCAGCGCGATCCGGGCGGGTTGCGCAAACCGACGACGGGTAGCATTTTCCACATCCACAATCCGCTGAACAACACGCTCAAGGCGGCCAACCTGTTGCTGCACGCGTCCGCCACCGAGAAGCACGCGGATATCGATCGGAAAAACATCTACGAATCCGACCGGATCGGGCAGAAGGACGTGAACAAAACGATCGCTGCGTCGCTGGCGGCGGGCGGCAGTAGAGCGGTGGCTGGCAGATCGGGTTCGTCGCTATCGATGGCCACCTCGAAGGATGGCAGTGCGGTGAACGTACGGCAGTCGACTGGTTCGTTGGGTGGTGGTTATACAGGTGTCGTTGGTGGAGATGGTGGTGCGTATTCCGCCGGCAATGGTGATCCTGCTGCAGGATGTAGTAGCAGCAGCAGAAGGGACAGTGTGCAGATGCAACAAATGCTTGATACGTCCGGGGGTAACATCTCGTCCGGAGATCAGCTCTGGGAGGAAGACACCCTTTGGCGGGATAACTTGCGCCGCGTGTCGCACATTCATGCCAAATCGATGGACAATCTTGATCATCTCGGTACGATCAGGTCACCATCGTCTGCTGCTCTGCTGGTGAAAACGATCAACCAACAGCAGCAGCAGCAGGAACAGCGGGAAATGCAGGAACAAAGGTTGCGTGACGCACACCAGGACGCTGCTCACGGTGAAGAGACGAACCCCAAACCAATCGTTAAGATCAATCGGAAAGATGTGACGTATGTTAACGAGCATCTAGCACATCTGCCTGTGTCGAAAGCGGTATTCGTCGAACAATCAATATCGGCTGCTGCGGTTGCTAACAAATCCATCTTACGCACTCCCTTGGCAATTGAAGAAGGAGCGGGTGGCAATGGGGACGATGATGATGTGTATGTGCAGCTTGCTAGCAACGTGTCCTCCTCCGGTACGATCGTACGGGACGGTCGGTGGTCCTCGTCCAGCGGGCGTGACTCGGATGCGGTGTACGAGGTGCTGCGCGACGAAATCAACCGCTACGACATCAATCGCGAAACGATACGCCAGTGGGATTTGATGTCTAGCGGGCTGGTCAATAGTAGCAATTCAGCAGGGGGCAGCACTCCCAGATCGGGTGGAAATAACAGCAGTGAAACGTACCACCAAAAACCGTTGTCTGCTGGTAATGGTGGCATCTCTGGCAAACCAAACGCTCAACCGCCTGCCATGGAGGGTGCAGGTGATGCCATAACGTTGCCCAGCGCCGGCACTAGATCACTTGCAGCGAAACAATATTACTTAGAGGCGTGTGAAAAACCCCACGACGTTATGTCTGTGAGCAGTCTGAACAGTGGCAAGCACAGTATGGAAGACAGTAAGCGAAAGATGGAAACGTTGAGAGATAAATATAATTTGGACAGCGGCAAACACGTGAACGCTCGAATAGAGGACGGAAGAGGAGTAATGCATTTAGAAGATAGCTTGAATGTTAGAAAAAACCAATAAGAAAAATGAGGATTAATCGGATAGCTGAAACAAAGGCCAAATTCGTGTAAATAGTGTTAAACCTAACAAGCGAATATGCTGCACACTTTTTCATACTCGATTACAATAACAATTTTTGTACGATTGTACGCATAAAATATTGGATGCAAGATATTGCTAAAACTACCATGTACAGTATATTTTTCATATTAGATGTAATTACATTCCAATAGGAATTGTGCGGTTGCGGTAATGTGCGAGAACCTCCGTTTACAAGGTGACACATGAAATTGAATAAGATAAGTTAGATAATAGCGCATTTATATTTTCCCTCAGTTATTATTGATGTAAAGTCTGTGCAGACACATATTGCAAATATTGTAAATATATATATACATGTAAAAACAATGGAACAGTGTGAGCTTAAAATGTTTGTGTAAAAAAAAACCCAGATCATTTACGTTTTGTACAGGACATGAAGTAACAAGGTATGATGAACCATTGAAACCCTATGCGAGTGCTCTATTAAAAATGAGATGATTTAACGCACACTATAACATATTGCCCAAGGAGCAAAAAGTGTATTAACGGTTTCAATTTCTTTATTCCACTTTTTGCACTCTTTCCCCCTTTTTTTCGCACCCCTTCTTTTTTCTCACAGCCTCGATATCGGTGCGGAATGTGTTCAACCTTCCGAAGGTCGCGCTAACGGTCAAGCCGGACCCATCCGATCCCGCCTACCTGCAGGCAGTGGCCAAGGGAGCGGGAACGCCCGGAAGCAGCTACTACGAGGGCATGATGATGGGCGCTGCTGCCGCTGACTATTACGCCAGCGACAAGTACATTCGGCCCGACATAAGCTTCGAGTCGACGCACGACCTGTACACCCAGGCCCAGCTGCAGCGTGCCCAGGAGCTGAACCTACAGCAGCACTATCAGCTGCAAAACATCGACCGAAGCTTGGCAACGATGCAGGACCAGCAGCAGCTGCCGCAGGACGCTTCCCCGCAATCGCCCATGGCTGGTAGGCCCGATGGGCCGGCGCACTGGTCTGCAACCCCCACTATGGCAGGTGGTGCTGCTGGTAACGAGCCGGGCGGATATATGAACGGTCGTATGAACAGGGAGGCCTCGAGTGAACGATTGGATGCGAAGGTAAGATTGGGAAGAAAGATAGCTAGCAAGGTGTGGTACAGGATGAACAGGTCGGAAGGATTATAAAGAAGTATGTTTGTGTGTGTTGACAGCATGATCGTTGCTAACTCCAATTGTTCCTTCCGTAAACGAGATCTGTGATCTTTAAAGATGTTTTTTTGTTTATGATACTTTCAAGCAAATGTGAAACTAGATCGTTAAGAGCTGTGTTTTAGGCTTATCAGCAAAATCGTTTAAACATACTCTTCGTACCTTTTTAAAAAAAACTTTCACAGCCGTTGGATGTGTCTGCTGGTGATCTTCTAAACCGGACGCACGAAGAGTTGATACTGCTGTTGATTCAGTTGCGACGACAGAACAGTCAAACAGCGCGATCGATCGAACAGTGCTGCACGAACATTCATGAATTACAGGTTTATTATTTATGTGTTTTAATTTTTATATGTTATTAACTTTCGGTGGCTTTGTGGATGGAATTTTGACGATTGGTTGGGTTTAATTAGCACAATAAGAATAAGTTTTGCACATAATACTAACAAAATACGCAATAGTAAAATTTTTCCTTTTTTTTACATTGAACTTTGCGAATTAAATTCATTTTTAAACATTTTTTGGTGACTAACATTTATGTGAAAGCTTAAGTGCTTTTTGATGGTGGAAAGATAAAATAATGCGACCAAAAGAACATTGCCGTGACAAAAAGCAACACTTAACATCAAGCATTAGAAGTTTGTTCTTCCATTCATTAACTGATTATCTTAACCAACTTTAGAACCTTATCCGCACCGCTGAGGGAAACCGGAAGGCGGACAGTTTAGCCCGCCTGGATGCACTAAAGCAACAGCTAACGGAGCTGGAAAAGCAGTACGAAAAGGAGAAGCCTTTGATCAATCTGGTCGACAATATGGTCAAGCTGGGCAGTCTGTACCGTGGTCCGGTCGGTGGAAAGAAGCAACTGCAATCGCCCGAATCGGCCACGCTCGATCGCTTGGAATTTAATCAGCGCATGCAGGAGCGCCGTTTGCTGCAGGAAGAGCAGCGTCAGTGGGATCGTACCAGCCCGAACCACGTGGAGCTGCAGGTGAGTACGACGATCATCAAATCTTTGAAGGAAACGTATTTCTAACTCATTTCCTTTTGTGCAGTCGAAGGTGCAGCAGCTATACCAGATCGATAAACTAATGCAGGAAGAATCCGGCACACTGCAAGCGCTGCAGCGTGATAAGGAGAATTTGGAGAAAGCGCTCGCGACACTGAAGACGCACGTTTTGAATCGGGAAGGTGGAAACATGCCGATGGCGATGGATACCGCCCGGCAGCAGCAGCATACGCTAGAGCGTGAGCTGACAAGGGTGCATCAGTTGCTGGCAGCTAATTCGAAGGTGAATTATACTGAAAACAAATTAAAAGAGTGTTTAAAAATATTAATTTCTCTCCTCTTTTCGCCATGCCTTTAGAAACTGGAAAAGACAGTCTCAACGAACGCTCGGCTGGAGCAGGAGCTGCTGGTACTGCGTCAGAAGCTGCAAGCTTCCCGTGAACATCGTTCGATGCATTCGGTGTTTGATTCAGCCTCCCCGATGGATAACCAGTACATGCCCGGTTCGGTGACTGCAGTGCTCGAGTCGGAACTGAAGCGTGCGAAATTGCTGGTCGGTGACATGCAACGCCAGCGCCAGGAGCTCGGTCAAGCCGTGCGTCAGCTTACTTCCTACAGCGATAATCACGAGGCGCAAATGATGGATCGCCTGCAGGCCGATGAGCAACAGCACATGGCGCTTTCGCATGAACAACAACGCGACCAGCAGCAGCAGCAGCAGCAACAATCGGCTAGCGCAAAGCACAAGCGTAGCTATTCTTCGTCCTGGGTAGAGACGGATCTCGATTCGTTGGCGGGCAAAGAATCATCCGTCTCGTCCGCCAGCAACCATCGCGCCCTGTCGTCCTCAGCATCGAGCGTGCTGACGATCGATGACGAAATGCAAAGCCTGTTCCTTCCGAGCAGCCGCGCTAAGGAGCCCATCGAAGGTGCGGAATCGTTGGACGATCTGTACTCGGCCGGGGGACCTTTGTACAACTACGGTGCCGGCGGTATGCTGAATCCAGCCGATAAGCAGGAAATTAAAACGGTTCGCATCGTGAAGCGCGAATCCGAGCGACGGATGCGGGACAAGGAAAAGAACGATCGCAATCTGGCCCTCAGCCTCGATCAGGTGCTGGAGGAGGAGGCACAGCTGATGGAAGATTACCAGCGCTCCAAATCGCTGCCCAGAGGGTACGAAACGCATGAGCTGTTTGTGCAGGGCCACGAATCGGGCAGTGATGGTGTTGCCGGCTCGCTCGACGGGAACAAGCTGATGAGCGATTATTACAGCAGCGTTGTCGCTTCGACGAACGGAAACAGCTACCCTGTTTCGCTGATCGATCGCCAGGCCGATCTTTACACGGGTAACTTTGACGGTGGGTTGCAATCGAAGTACCTCAGCAACGATGGCAGTCGAGTGTCGGGCGTTGGGAGCGTTTCGTCATACCAGTCTAGCTATCTCGGCAGCGTCGGAAGCACCGGCAGCACGACCGGGATGTCCACCAGCTCGCTGAGCGGTCTGAAACGCAAGACGGAATCGATACAAAGCCTCACGCATGCCGATGCGGAGCTGGATCCCGTGTTCCAGAGTGAGGCGGCCAAGCAGATCATCAACGAAATGGCAACGGGCGGGAACATGACCGTTGGCGAGAACAGCGGTGACTCGTCGGGAAGTGGCGAGACGAAAGCGACCTCGAGCATGAAAGACGACCAGCAGTACCAGCAGCAGCAACGCCAGCAAGCTCAGCAAAACCGACAGCGCCGAGCCGTTCCGAAGGATAAGCGTCGGCATCACACGGCACCCCATCACGTCAATGCAAAGTCCATCGAGTTGATGCACAGCGAAAATGATATGAACAAAAATGTATGTGTATTATAGCATCATTGTTTGGCAAGGGTAGGTGTTGGAATTCAATGCAATAATTCTCATCCCTTTCAGAATGTCAACTGGAGAGCGCGTGATGACGTCGACCTGGAGGTCACGATACGGCCCCGCTCGAACGCACCGGACGTGGTACGGTCCGCCCTTGGGCCGCGGGAAAAAATCTCCGAACACACCATCGACAAGCTGCTGGCCGCACCGAGCAAGATCCTCATCCCCGAACGCTACGTACCTGAGCAGACGCCGGAACTGTCGCCGGAGGAGAAGCGGCGCCGGCAGGAGAAGGTGGAAGCGATCAAGAAAATGCTCTCCGACACCCCGATTGGCGGCGGTGCCGGTGGTAGTAATGTAAGTCGATCGATACTAACGCTACGTTGCAGATAGAGAATGTTAATGCATTGATGCACTCAACAGGAGGCCGGTGGACTGAATCCAGTGCCGAACGCGGAAAAGAAACAGCGTGAACATCTCATCCAGCTCAATCAAATCCTCGCTCAGCAGGTGATGCAAATGAGCAAAATTGTCGCAGGTAAGAAGCGGTGCATTTTGTGTTAGTAATGCCTTCGTGTCTGGTTCAAATTTGAAACCTTTGGAAATGAAATTTGATCCAGTTTTGGAAAGAGTAAATTAGATTAGTTATAATCAGCTTTTGAAGTGTTTGTTGTGTTGTGTTGAAATTGGGACACGAAATTTAAATTGTTTGTTGTGTTTGTTATGTATGGTTCAAGTAATTATTGATGCACTATGTTTGAGCGCACAGCTTGTTAACCACCATCAATAGAACTTTTATATCAAACTGTTAAATACTGATAAAACTGTTAAAAACTTAAATATTTCGTTTCATACATTTTTCTTACATATTTCATACATTCGTTTCACGTACACAACTGAGATGATCACAGGTGAGACTCGAGCAGTTGGTGGATCAATCACTTGTTTGGTGACATTTTGTTTAGCACCCAACTCTTGGTCACTCACATGGTCACGACATTTTCGGTTGGTGATAATCACGACATTTTCTGTCAGTAATCATCATGACATTCTTGGAATATACTTGGCGTGTGGTACCGCATATCTCCCATGACTATCGTGATGATCACCGATGCACAATGTCGCGACCAAGTGGCTAACCAAGAGTTGGTCGCTCAAACTGTTATCAAGCATGTGATGGTCGCACCAACTGTTTGAGTCTCACCTCTGATCATCACAGTAGACATGACGCAGACATGATTTTGTTTGAGAACGAATGTGTCATAACTATGCCAGTGACATTTTGTAGAACTGATCACAGTAAAAAAAGTCATGACATAGTGATTGACTGAGCGAAGGTCGCAAAAATATCACGAAGCATGTATTGGTCACACCAATCGTTTTAAGTATCACCTCTGATCATCACAATTGAGTACGTGTCGTTGACATGGATTTGTTGACATTGTTGTAGTTTTATTGTATTGATTCGTTTTTTTTCTCTTTAAAATTGCCACATTGCATGACAGTCTGATATATATTCTTTTACGAATGCACTTTTTGATTACATCTTTTTTGTTTTATTTTATAAATTTATGTCCCAAGTATATTATGCCATTACTTTATTATATTTTTTAATATCTGTTTCCATAAACCGTTTCTTATTTATTTAATAATTTAGCTATTATTTTCTTCTTTTTCGTAATTACTTTTTGTTTGTTTAAATAATTTAATTTACCAAGTACGGTTTAATTCACTTGATTTTCTTTTTTTGTTTTCAACATTTTTTTTATATTTTTGCATCAGGAAACCCAAACCATCATTCAGCCACTAATAATGCACAAAAGTAGAGTAGAGGATGCGCTTGTCATGCCATTTTGTGTTGAATGAAGCAGCAGCAGCAGCAACAGCAGCGGCAGCAGTAGTGTTTGCGTGTGTTTCTGTTTGTTGTGTTATGTTTGCCTGTTGAAATGCCCGCACGTGCAGCACGTGAACACCAACAAATTGCTATCGATGTGTGTGCACGTTAACGCCACCGTACCGGGAACGAAACTGTTCTGTAGCGTTCGGAAAAGTCAACACCACCCTCTTCTTCACCGCATTCATTTTGCCATACACAAAGTTCTATTACGCCATCTTAATACACACTCTGTCTATCTTTGCGCCGCCACCCTTCATAACAACTTGATCAAACACTTTTAATTTATTTCCTGCGACAAAACCATCATCACATTTGCGTTTGTGTTCGACTCAAACTCTAACACCACACCACCACCCAAATCACGCAGAGGATAAACCGGCGAGCTATGATGGTACACGCGATATGCGCAAAGGTTTGTATTACGGTATTATACAATTTAATGACAGAAACTGCGTAAAGTATTGAACTGAATACGTAGCAGAGGAAAGTTTTCATTATTGCTGTGTGCAAGCAAAAGCAAAGCAAAAGTTCGTAATCTGCAACACATGATTTTTAAGAATTTTTCAAAATAATGGTACTAATTCGCATAAATTATGTACAAGATCTAGAGAAAATTAATGGAAAATTATATTGAAAAGAAATACTTAAAACAGATTCAAACTCATTTCTCGTTAACACAATTGTGCCTTACACGCTCATATCATTCATATATCGATCCGCATATTATCAATATATGCATTAAAAAAACTGTCCTTTCAAAAGCCTAAAGTGCATGTCTCGTTTGCTTCATTTTTAATGAAACCAATGACTGTGTTTCGTGCATGTGTTTGGTTGATCGCATTAACATTTATGCTTTGTTGTTTTTTTTTTCGAACGATTTATACTAATTGTCCCTTCTTCATCCTTTGTCTACCTTATTTTCTGATTTTTATTTTGCACCTTATTGAACCACGAAACACCACAGAAGACTCGTCGGCCGTACTGCCCTCCAAGATAAAACGCAAATGCAACGCACAGTTTAGTACTGCGGCAAACGCATCGGGAAGCAGCAAACCGAACGACGACCGAGATCACTATGAATCGGACCTGGAAGACTACGATACGGACTCGCCGGCGGAACCACTTCCGCTGTATCAGCAGCGTGAAAACTATTTCACCTAAATGTAGAGAGTGTCGGCGCTCGTTGACTTCCGTCCCCGTGTCTTATCGTGTGGCATTGTAAAGAATGGTTTAGAAATCGAATTAGTAAAGAATGGTTTAGGGCTGACCTAGAAGAAAGCTTCCAAAACGTGAAATGCGAAAATCGAAGAAGAAATCAATTGTGACACTGGCTATCTTACTGTGTGCATGTTGCACCAACGACGTGCATTCGTGCATTGCTGCAAGAATTGCATTACTTTAGGTAGGACTAATCTAATACCCCATATCTCCACATACTATGCAATTTAACTGCCATTGATTTGAAAACACACGCAACTCTATCGATCTATTCTGAGAAGCTATTCTTATAGGATTTTTTGTTCCTTATTGGAGGCGCATTAATATGTGTCTTTGACCCGCCAATTAACGCGCGATTGCAATATTAAAAGCATCGATGTTGAATGGCATTCCAGTGCAAAACATAATTTTACAAGTCAGTATGGGTCTTAGTTAATATTTCAGAGATCGATAAAATATCGCCCACAGGTAATATAAAAGTAACATAGCCACATGAATATCGTTGAGCTTTCACAGGTTTCCTATCCGAGCAGGAGAAAACTAAGACTGCTGCGTAGTGCGGCACAGTTGCAAGGCAAGTTTTCGTCGGATTTTGTTTAGTAGTTATTTTGGAAACGGTTTCTTTATAATACAAAGCACGAGACCACTTGTTTCACAGTGATCTACCCCAAGCAAATCATTTGCATACTCTACTGCCAGGGCCAGGATTAAGGAAGACAAGCTTTGGAGTGGTCGTGTTTTGGAGGGCGTGGGTTACATCAATGACATACGTCTAATTTTAAAATCAAGTTACTCTTTCAGCAGCGCAACCGGTACTTGAACAGGGTGCGGCTTTTTTATCCATCTTTTAATTTAGTTCTTCAACTATTCTTGCATATGTAGAACTCATCCTTCTCACTAGTGATGATGTCAACGAACGGACGATTTATATGTCGACTGTAGGGAGGTTTTAGTACGATTAAGTCTCGATATTACACGACCAGATAAGACAGTCGTAACAAATGTAGTGGATGGGATCTATACAAGAACTGTTGTTGTACATATAAAAGTTAGACCTATTTAATGCGAATATTTAAATAAGACTTAATATAATATATACCTTGTATCCAACGCAGCAAGTCGCGTCCTACGCACCTACAGAGCTTTGGTCGGTACTGCTGCTACTGCTCCTAGCCACATTTAAGAGCCCGCCACATAAAGTAGCATAAAACAGGGCACTAAATCCTATGCATTATTGATCAATAGTATAGCATGCATTACCGCACTTATCCACATCCATATCCATATCAACCAACCATCGAAGAAGGGGTCGACGTACGTGCCAGAAGCTTTGAAGCTTTGCAACATGTCGGTGCGCCGAAACAAACTGCACACTCATCATATCATACACGCAATCATATGCGAAGAAATCATCGATCGAGCGGGTTTTTTGAGGACCATGCGGATGGTCTCTTACCACACAATTGCTCAATAAAATTACTAGTAAAAAAAACAAGACAAGATGTGACACCAAGCGCGCGCGGTCAATTACGAGATGCACTGTGTTGCATCGTGCTTCCTCTGTTTGTGTTGGTGACAAGCAAACCGTTACCTACCGCAAGAATATGTATTATGCAAATGCTAATGAAGTTTAACGCTGCAACAGAACGAAATGTACGCAACTACACAATCCCATTTTCGACGGAACTGAAAGCTGCACAACTCCCTCCTTACTAAGACGTCAGCTACAAGGGTCGTAAATTACATACTTTTCAAGTTAAACCAAGGGTGCAAGACAAAACCGTAACAATAACTATTAACTACAAGCTGTCTGTGAATTTACAGAATGGAGCTTTTGACAGTTAATATGACTATTATTCCAAATTATAAAGCAAACAATGCTATAGTAGATGTTATAGTTCTCGAAAATACAAGTATACTATCGCACTCGTAAGCATGCACATTTCACGATGTTACTGGGGACAAACAAAGAAGCTAAGGAGTGCATTTGGACAACAGTCATCAGCCAACATCACAAAACCGGTTCGCTGTGGTGCCCATTAAGTTAGAAACAATTCCACACACCCGTGCAACCACGAATATAGCATACCATACACTCAATTATTTGCTCAGTCAATTTTTAAACAATTAGCGGAAAGCGACAGATTTGTGGGGAAGATGAGAAAAGGGAGAAGCAAGAAAAAGACATTAAAATTACCAGTATTCAATTATCGACGACAATTAATACCTTGCCCAATGCCACCTGAAGGAAATTTTACGAAAAAGGTGATTAATCTTGTTTGGAGCGTTTGTTTTATTTATTATAATCCTATTTGTTTGAAAAGTAAACAAAATCCTTCTTCTATTCCGATGTGGTAAATCTGCTGCCATAAGACTTAAGTGTATAAAGGTATCTAAATTATAGTAAACATTTATTTCAGCGTTGTTTTTTATATGCATCAACAGTGAAAAAAGACGTTGATCTAGCAGCGACAAAAAGAATTCATTTTGTTACAAACGGAAAGGAAGCAAGCAAAGGGAGCAAAGTATAGTAGGGCAAGAGTATATTACCTTTCACTAGCAAATAATCCGGTCGCAAAGTAGTACAATTTTAAAACAAAAATTATAAACACGATACGCCATATATGAAGAAGCGAGAAAGAGAGGTTGTAAGAGCGATAGAAAGAGAGAAAATTGAAATATTTTGGGTAGGACAGCGGCATTTGTTTATTTGTTTTTATTTTTTCTGTTAGTTTTAATATGAGCAAGATTGAGTTAAAGTGAGCGAGTTAAATTTATTTATTGAAATGTGAAGGACGTGCTTTGTGTGATCTTAAAAATGAGAAACCGTTACGTTGACCATTCCTTCTCGTTGTGCGTGCCTGTGCGTCGCGCAACTGCCATATTAGCGAAAGCATGTACCATAAACAGCATGTTATGTATTTTGTAAAACTCACACAAAGATTAATACACAGCAAAACCCCCAGACTAATGCATCCGTCTTACAATTTACCTCAATTAGCTCCTCTGGTACGAGATGGGTAATGATGTAGTGGATTTGGATAAGCCAGAAAATCTAAGTACAATTTATCTTCGGTTCGTTTACCATTATGCTGCACGCGGCGTTTGTTGCTCGTTCGAATTAGAAAATAAATCATAACGCAGTAGAAAACCTAGTATAAAATTTTGTTTTTAGTTTTTATTTTTGTTTCGTTAAGCAAAAACAAAAATTTCCATCTTGTTTTGAGCTATTTGTTTTAAGGTAAACATAGTCAGTAGTTGACATTCAGTTGAAGTCACCATCACCAGAAGCAACAGCAAGCATAAACATGATTTAACATAAGAAACAAGAAATACATTCACAAATACCATGCTAAACATTGCATAGGAAAAATATACATAAATATGCGTATGCACAATAAAATCATTAGTAGCGAGATTGCATTTCATGTAGAGCTGTAGCGCAAGCAAAGAACATTTTACCGACAAAACCGATTGACGGATGGCGGCGCTTACCGTACAACTCTTCTACCACAACCGACACAAACTAAACGGAAACAGCTTCAATTATGCTGAACAATAATAGTAATAATAACAATAACTATACTCATAATAACAGAATGAAAACAACAACACAGACAAATTGGCGGGACAAATACTATATACGAAAGCATGTTGGACACAGGAAACTCTACAATTGACATAAGCATAAGTACCTTAAGCTGTTAAATTATTATTATTACTATCATCAGTATCGATACATAAATTATCATTGTTAACGGATGAGCCAATTGTACAATACCCTCCCCCCCATCAATATCGCAATAGCGGATATAGACAAAATAAACCATGTGTTAGTAGAGCACCGGTCGCATGTATGAAAATAAACTTAATAAGTGCAAAAATAAAGTAAAACCACTGCATCAATAAAGTGTTTTTATTTTTTGGCTTCGTGGCATACACTTCACGATTTTCTTTTTCATGTTTCAAATTTTCAAATTTTTCAAATTTTCACAAAGGTTCATATATGTTTGATATTGGATTAATTTCGTATTATAGTATTTCAACCAAGTTACGCGAATTTCAAAAAGGTGAACCAAAATCATATGTCTAATCGGTACAAATTTATTTTTCTAACAATCGTCAAATGCAAAATTGATTGCAACTTTTTGCTAGACTGCCCTAAAACGACAGAAATAACCAAATTTTCTACATGAACTGTATTAAATAAGTAATTCAGTGCCTAAAAAGACTAAAATTATTCAAATATAACTATTTGGCGAAAATATAAGGTGGCTGAAAAACTTGATATTCGACTTAATGTCTCCAGAGCGCATTATTCGCATAACTCGGGGAAAGACTGTATATGAATGTAAGAAAAAGAATTCATAAATCAATAAATCTTTTCTAGTTTTTTACCGTAAGAGGGAGATAAGTCATGTAGTCCTTTCATAAATCGGAGTTATTTCCCCTTGTTTTTAACACAGTTGCCTCATTTGAACTCTTTAACCAATCCAGCTGAGAATCGTTAAATATATAATATCATAGTGGCAACACTTACAACACTTAGTCTTAATTTTACAGAATTTAAAAGACATTGTTATTATAAATAATGATTTACATGAAAGTTCATAGAACTGCTCCATATCATCCTCACTGCTTTTTTAAACGATGCAACTCAAATATCTACTATGTCATCCTCATCATTACAATCTTCATAAATTGCAATGCACTATCCGTGCCTATGCGAGCCCCTTAATCTGAATTTGGTCATTTTTATCTATAAAGGGGTTGTTATTCATGCTAAAGTACGTTATATAATGCTCAACGGGTAATGCTAGGTAATGCTAGTCTGTTGTAGCTTACACAGCTCATTTTACTATAGTAACTCAAGCCAACTAACATGAACATAATAAAACAAAATTCACAACACACTTTACTTTTCACAGATTTTCACATTTAAATCAGATATTGATAAGACAGTGAAATAAATAACATAAAATTTCTGATCTGGTGTACTACGTACTATTGACACTTCGATCAACGATATTTTGCATATAGCTGCATAATTCATTCATAATCATTTTTGTTAAAGTGACACTTCTTCAAAATCTTATTGCACTGTCCAACAATTTTAGCGGTCTTACTGGTAACTTTTTCTTTAATTAACGGGGCGTCAATGGATACAGCCAACAACTTGTTAAACAATATTGATGGTTTCAAGTATTACCAAGCTACATTTTTAAGTATATTTTTGGATTGATAAGCAAAAACAGGAAGAAACATGTTGTTCCTATACTTTTTAAAATCACTGTACAAGTCTTCTGGATGTATTAGTAAAGATTCGTTACAGATTTACAAATTCAAACTGGAATCTGATTGATGTGTTTTGTTTCCGAGTTTCAATCAACTTGCATCGTGCGGAGGCCCTTACTTTCGAAAGCATTGGCAAATGTGCGTCTTGTTATCGGTAGTTTTTCTCATCCTGCAATGAAACTCTTCGTTCCCGACATGCGATATGGAGTTTTCATGGTTTTGGTTTCATTGTATGTACGCTCTTTTTTCTGCGCTTCTCATTTTTCCTACATTAACAGCGAGCTTTAGTTTAATTACTAAGCTCTAGTTAAATATAAAGATTTGTTTGTAATGGGCCAATAATGCACCTATCTCATCATAAGAAAAGTCATTTGAAGTTTTCAGTCATTAAAAAATGTATAATTCATATGATAACCATTTCATAATGCACAAATGGCAAGACTTACATCATACTCGTCTTGGGTTCTAGTCATTTATGACCTAGTAATGTGCTTCATGACTATTACGAAAATATTCATTCATATTTATATTCAGTGATTAGTGATTCGAATCTTGAATGGAATCTCTAAAGATTTATTTTTCAAACAATGTTGACACATCTGAAAAGTGTGCCGATGTCATGGATTCAAGTTTTACAGTCCCGGGTATTCTTAAGCATCGTATCGCTGTCATGGGATTGATTAAGGACAAATAGTAAAAGTGTCCCACAGTCTTTAGGTGAATTGCAAACCTCTTTAACTAAAGATCGCTTCGAAATGTGTTAGTAAAGTAAAGAGACCAAAAAAGAGAAAATCTTCAGAGAGTCATTCATAAATATTTAGAGATTCGCGAGCGTTTGGAGATTCATGAATTGATAGAGATTCATAAATCTTCACCGATTCATAATTGGATGAATGATGAATCTTAAGATATTCATGAATCTTTCAAGACTAATGATTTTTCCAGCTTTATAAATCTTGAGAGATTCATGAATCTCAGAATTTGAGATTTAGATTCATTGATAACCTTTAAAGATTCATTCAATTCATGAAATTGAATCTAAATTACCCATCTCTGCATGTATGGACTGCCCCAGCTGGCCAAATACAAGAAGAATTTATACATTATTATTATTCGTAATAAAGCCCCAAGCTAAGCAATGAAGCCTAGCATTTTGTAATATAAAAAACATCCCAAAAGAGACCAAAATTGTGGTTTCGAAGAAAAAATATTACGGCAACCAATATACTACACTTTTACAGGTAAGTTTTTTCCCCCAATTAGTGGGAATCTCTCACGTGGTGTGTGAATTAGGCTGGCGTTGGGTCATATATTAATTGTTTCTCTATTTGCTCTGCAGTGGGTCGTATCAACCCTACTTGATGCATACACGTCAGTCCATGCAAAGTCTGTGGCTGTTACGCAGAATTGATCTCATTGATCGTCTGACTGGTGTTAAAGTAAGTTCAACCTTCATACTAAGCAGACACAAGAGTGATTAATTCGTGCTCTGCTCTACCCTAGTAACGAATCTGTGTTAAAAACAACAATTGTCAGTTCGATCAAACAGATACAAATTTGAAAAATTAGGCAGATTACATCATGTCATTTCGGGGGAAGTTGACTTTCGTGTACTTTATGTTGCTGTTGCTGCTACTAATCGGACTTACAATAACGGAAGCAGAAGCATCGCCGTTAAAACTGCGAAGACAAAAGCTGGTAACTATAGCACAACGTTAGCATCCACAATGCATTTAAACAAAACGTTTCTTCTCTACTAACACAGAAATTTGGACGCATGATCACACGAACGATCAACAATGCGATGTACGGGTTTTTTGACGTTTTTGCCGGTTAACCCAACAACCACCATCGGCGGCAGTGTGAAGCGTGACTCTTAGTGATGTACGAAATGTGTAGCAAAAATGGTTTAGAAACTTAACATTAGAAGCTTTCTCAAATTCTCATTCCTTTGGTTATCTACAACAATAAATTAGATACGATAGGTGTAATGTTACGTACTGCTTTTGGTTTAAATATGAAAATATCGTTTTTATTATCATATTACGCACACTTACATTTACCATTGAATGCTATGCTACGTGTGTTTGTTCCGATAGAGTACTTAACAGTCAAATAAAAATGGAAAAAAATTAACCTAACACAGATCCTGGCCATCGGCAGTGAATGCACGACAGCCAATATAATGACTTTAAGTTGAAGAGAGGGAGGAAAGATTAGAGATGGTTGATGATAATGATGATGATAATGATGGAGGACGAGAACGAACGAGGGAAGAAAGCTATTGCGAAACAGACAATACAAATGTTTTATGATGTACGGTCATATTGCGAATAAGAAGAAGAAGAAGAATAAGAAGAAGGCGTAGAAGACGAAGACGATGACATCCTGGTTGTGGGTGTTGGGTGTACGTTTTGGCGACACCTTCCTTCCTTCCGGGGGATTGCACTTACTGGTATGTCCGTTTATTTGGAACGCGTACATAATGTTCCAATATACGAAGAAACTGTTGCAAGGAGAGAATATGTGTAGTAAGTATATTAGTTTTAATACGCAACCAAACGAATAATATGAGAAATTGGCAACAGCACACAAGTGTTTTTAATGTTTTTGATACCGATTTTGATACCGACACTTAAAGTCGTAAGAACTCGTAAGAAAGAGTCAAGGAAGTGTTCCAACATTATGAGAACCCCTGAAAACTTTTGTAAATTAAAATATCTGTGCGGAGTGTTCATGCGTTCGTTGCTCATGTGGTTTGGATCATAATTAACATAATCTTAATTATCGTATTTTTCTACCTCAATACTATCACAAAAGGACGTGTAATTTTGAAATTGGTAAATTTGGATACTCGACTAAATGTTTGATCGGATTCATGGAGGAAATCAATACGTTTTTAATTTTGAATAATAATAATAATAATAATTTATAATTCGAAGGGGGCGCATAACAAAAGATATCGCTCCTCAATCTTTACCGGTTCAGTAATTAATCTTTCTGAACCAGATCAGAATTTGATCCTAAACCCTTCTTGGTACTGAAATCAACCCGCATCACTCCTGCAACGGGTCCTGGTCAAATACTGACCCTGCAAATAGTTCTGAGTTGATATCGGCATACATCTAGGAACTGATGACGATCCCAAACCTTTCTTGAAATTGAACCTGAATACGTATAAGTCTTATACGGCACTGGTCCTGTAACTGATCCTGAGATGATAATGGATCCCTTTTCTCTTTTAAGATCGTAGGCTGAAATTTCAACCTATCAGCTGTTTGCATTGGCCCTTGTCGCTAGTACTCTGTCCATACGGCATACTATAGAATGGCGATCTACGTGGCCCCTAAATCGGCGGGGCCCCAGACGACCGCCTAGTTCGCCTACCGTTAGATCCGCCATTGACCAGAATGCCTGTTTGAGCAAAAGTTTTCACACGTCCTTTCAAAAATTGACGTTCAAATTTGGTTATAAAACAGGCTGTGAGACCACCTGGTCTACATACACTTTGATTCTAGATTCCACCACCTGATCTCACCTGATCGATGCAGTACCGTTCCCAGAGCTGAATCTGAATCTACATCAGTTCTGAGTACAATTTAATTTCCATATGGAAGTATTTCAGTAATACAGTGGCCGGCAATATAAAGTGGCCACTACTTACAATTTTACATTTTTTCCATGTATTCCATGAAAAATGAAGTTATTGTACTGCTTTATTTTTTGGAACATTGTTCGTGATATGCTTAAGAATGCGCAGTACCATAGCATGACAAAAATGAGAAGTTTGCTTCAAGAAAAAATATTTTTTCTTGAAGCAAACTTCTCATTTTTGTCATGCTATGGTACTGCGCATTCTTAAGCATATCACGAACAATGTTCCAAAAAATAAAGCAGTACAATAACTTCATTTTTCACGGAATACATGGAAAAAATGTAAAATTATAAGTAGTGGCCACTTTATATTGCCGGCCACTGTAGAATGGATTTCATAGCGATCGCGGCAGCAGTAAGCTGCAAAATACAACGTACTGCGAAATTGGTGTAGAGTTTCAGCATAGACATTTTGTTTAATTTGTATAGTCAATATGACAATGAATGTTTTAAATCAGTACAGTTCAATTGCTTCATGTTGCAATGTGACCTACATAAGATGGTTTTCTATTACCAAAATAATTAAGTTAATATAGGGAGCAACTAACACCAAACTATCGTCTGAATTGATTCTTCCAAAAGACATTCATTTTTCTTCTGTTAACTCCATTAGTTTACGAATATTGGTTGGCTGCCACCACAAAACAAATAAATCAACATATAAATAATCTCACTGCAAAGCACGTGACTTACCGTTTTCCTAATCCTGTAGCACCACTGCATCGCTCAATCCAACCATCGGCAGCCGCAGCCTAATCACTCTCGATGCCGCACTCGGCCGCTTTCGATACGCTGCTGTTCCCGTTCGCCGTCGAATCGCACGAGCTCAGCACGTGCGTCGGTGTGTCGTTGGGCACTGCACCGGACGACAGTAGCTGCCGGGTGCTGGAGCTGGACGAGTAGCTGTCGCTCGAGCTGCGCGTCGACGTTTGCGAATTGCCACTGATCGGGCTGTCCGGCAGTGATCCCTGCGAGAACTCTTCCTTCAGTACGGAGAGTGCCGCCGGCGGCGCCGAGCCCAGGTTAGCTCCGGGGGCGGTGGTAGCGGCAGCAGCTACCAGCATTTTCCGGCCCGTATCTATCTCGGCCAGCTTGGGCAGCTCGTCGTCGTCATCGTCGATCGATTTCAGTGGGCTGGTTGCCGGCGGATCTTCGGGCGTGTAGAAGTCCTCCGAATCGTCGGTCACGATCGATATAATTGCACCACCGGCGCCCCTGTTCCCTCCGACCAGTCCCATCTCAACGCCTCCGCCCTCCACGCCGATATCATCGCTCCCGATGATGGCACCCTTCAGCAGCTCCGTTATCACAGCGGAGGGCGATGTTTTTTCCTTCACCGGCTCACCGATGGTTCCCGAGCCACCGATCAGCAGCTTCTTCATCGCCATGTCTCCGAGCTTGCTGCCCGCATCGTAGCTGTCCGATTTGCGCAGCAGTGGGGAAAGCTTTTCCGCCTCACTGTCGTCGTCGTTTTCCGTCAGATCGGTGAGCTTCGAGTCGGGCATTTTGCCCGCCAGCGCTGCGCCGGGCGCTGCCGGTTTCTCGTGCACCAGATGGAACCCGATCGTGCGGTCGGAGGGTGATTTCGATTTCGATGAAACCAAAGCGCCACCGTTCGACCCGTTCGTGCCGCTGTTTCCGATTCGGTGCAGACTGCCCTTTTCGCGCGGGTTCTTGTCCTTGCTGACCGGAGCTCGCTGCATCAGGGGCGAGTGTTTCGAGAGCAGCTCCTTTTTGGTGCAGACGGTGGTGGGATTCGCTATGCCGCCGACGTTCGTGCCGCCGGAACCGGCCTCGGCGATGGCGTTCGTTTCATCGGAAGCTAGTAAATGCATCCGGATGTCGGAGGACGACTTTTCCGAAACGATGCTTCCGTTGGCGAGCTCACCGTTGCTGCTGTGATCGGTGGATGACTTGGTCATTTTGTTGCGGAATCCGAAACCATTCTCGGTGCTCTGGGAACGCAAATAAACCAGAACAGATCGGTTAATACGCCGTCTCGCTTCATTCGCGTGTCATTTACCACGACTTACCCGATTATTCTCGCTACCATTTTCGGTGCCAGCGGTTGAGTCGGTGCTGCCGTTGATCGCTTTCATTGAAACCGTCGGCCCGTTCAGTGCTTCGATCAGTGATATGGTCTTGTAACCGGCCGGAATGTTATCAGCGCTCTGTTTGGGGGAAAAAACAAAGAAGGGAAAGCAAAATTAATACAAATTATCATCCACCACAACACGTCCAACTACTCACGTCGGCCGAATTCTGTGCCGCCGGTGTACTGCCACCACACGGTAAGCCGCCCCCGCCACCGGCACCCTCCTTCTGCACGGCCCGGATCTGCAGCAGCGCACGGAACGGTGCCCGGCAGATCGGACAGTTGTTCGCCTGATAGCGCAGCGAGTCCGCGCACGAGTTGCACAGGCACAGATGCCGGCAGGGCAGTATCAGTGTGTCGCGGGTGTCGCACATGCAGATGACGCACTCGCTCCCGTTGTCCTCCGTCTCCTCGTCCGTGACCGTTTTGTTCGCCAGCTTGTTCTCGATGCCGTAGATCTCCTGCAGCAGATAGTACAGCCCGTCGACGAAGATCTTCTGCTTCAGCGCACGCAGCGCGTACGTCCCGTCGGAATGGTGATCGATTACGCAGATCGTGGCATGCGACTGGCGGCTGCCCGTGCCGGCCCCGCCACTATCGCCGCCACCGTCGCTCGCTACGCCGGCAGTGAGCGCACTGTTGTTGTTGGTAATGGTGGTAACGGTGGTGGTGTTGCTGTTAGCCACCGCACTGTTGCCACCACCGGTGGCCGCCTCACCGACGACACAGTGGATGACGACGGGGAACGTATCCTTGTCCGGGCTGTAGGACAGGTTTTCCTCCGCGTACAGTGCCGGGTAGATGATGTGATGCGGGGCCGAGAACAGCTGATTGACGCCCCGCTGGAAGTGGAACGTTTCCGACGTCATGGAGGAATCGCGCGAAATGTAATTCGATCCGCCCGGCCCGATGTCCTCGATGCAGAAGTAGTAGATAGTGATGTGGCAGGGCGAATCGGCGTCGAAGATGAACTCGATGTTGTAGCCATTGCTGATGGTACCGTTGGATGTCGTCGTCGTCGTCGTCGTCGCGGGGTTGAGCTTTGCGACTTGATCGCCCCCAGCCGGCTTGACGACACCGTTGCCACCCGCGTCCAGCACCTTCACAAAGCGTACCGACTCTTTGCGAATGTTGACGAGACTTTTCAGCGTTTTCGTCGGTTCCGTCGCTTGTGGCGGTGGGTAAGGGAACTAAAATTAAGCAGAAAATCATAAATGTTGCATCGATGCGGAATATTGCTCGCAGCTCGCCACACTTACGGGGGTTGGCTTGGAACCTAAAAAGTTCAAGTCAGCATTCTCGCCAAATAAGTACGCTTCCGGCTGGGGAGTATCGAACCTTTCACCGCCCATGATGAAATGCGTTCCGAAGTAGTTGCCTGCGGCAGGGGAGGAGTGACGGAATGGCAGCAGAAGCGAAAACAGAAAAATAGGTTAACCACCACCGCCATAATCTGGTTGAAGTCTGCAAAACTGGAACACACTGCTCCCGTCAGGTGCTTCCGTCATCGACGAACAAAGGTTCATCGCCACCACACGGGCCAGGGGCAGCAGGCAGTTTCGTACTTACCCGACCGGGGTGGATACTTGTACAGATGGTTCAGGCTCACGTCCGTTTCCTCGACGGTGGCATTCTGTCTGCTTGCAAACAGACCCATTTTGCGTGGCCGATGGTACCCTGCACAGTAGTCACTTTACCACGTCCGAACTTGCCTCCGAGCCTTCGAGCAAAACCCCCCCTCTCCAGCAAAGCAGGTTTGGTCTGTGTTGTTGTTGTTTAGAAGGTATTCATGCTTGCGATTTTAACACACTTCCCCGCGATGGTAGACGAAACACGTGCACTGGCAAGCAATTCGCAGCTAAACGCACGCAAGCTAGTTGGTGTACGTTGGCTGCTGGGTTATTGTTTGTTACGGCAAATCCGAGCAGAAAACAAGGAACAGTTTGTGAATTTTCTTTCTCCTGGCTGATCCAATAAATATCAACTAGAGAGGGGTTGGTGTTGCTGTCCAGTTTGACAGAAGTGCGCAGCATACGAAAAGGCCTTTAATGACAGACTTCGAACAGGCCGTTGGCTGTGCGATAAGCACAGTGAGGACGGAATGGACAAAGACAATAAACGGTGCTAGATGTTAAATTGTAAATAAAAATTAAAATAAATTTTATTTTTTATGTATACTAGACTCTATATTTCTAATGTCAATCGTGTATTGTGAAAAAAATGTGATCACAGTGTGATGTGTAGAATTTAATTTAAATTCGATAATTTCTGAATAGTATTCCAGTTTTCCTACATAGGCAGACCAATCGATTTGAATTGTTTACTTCTCTGATTCTACGGATCCGAAAGAATAAAAGTTGGTACCTCCCAAGTACCACAAATCCACTGAACGACCACTAAACATGTTCTAAACGGCTCAAGCTCTCAACCTAAAAGGAATCTAAAAAGACTTTGTTTAGCAGACGGTAAACGACTGATGCATTCTAAAAATACAGTAGAGCGTCGATTATCCGGGAAGCTCGGGACCGGACGTTTGCCGGTAAATCGATTTGCACGGATAATGGTCCAAGAAATGTCAAACGCATATAAAACATATCAAATGCACTAGTTTTATTATTAATTCACCTAGAATCAATCGATTAATCGTTAGTAGAAAATTATTTTAATCAATAACTGTAGGTTTAACAACTGTTCATGAACAAAAATGAATTTCGAAAATACCCCTAAACACTACCGAGCTGCACAAGAAACTGGTTACCCAATTGATTATCGCTGCAAACTTTTGCCGTACGTATGAACAGCTGTCAGATTTATGCGCACGGTTAAGCCGCCCGCCGGTTAATCCGTCCGTGGATAATCGACGTTCTACTGTAGCAACAAAAAAGGTCGGTAACGCCATCTGTTGGTGGGATAGCGACACAGTTGAGCTTTCCTCACTTTAGGAGATTTCTCAGAACTGAAACAAGTGAGATTTGAGTAGTGTTCGATGGTGTTGATACCCAAGTATCTTGATACCACACGACTATTACTATAGATTTTTGCTCGGCAAGTTAGAAGGGTATATGGGCCATCAAGCCAGTCTCGTGGTACAGTCGTCAACTCGTACGACTTAACGACATGTCTGTCATGCGTACGAGCCCCGAATGGACCGTGCCACCATACGTAGGACTGACTATCCTGCTATGGGGGGAATCAATAAGACACTGAAGTCCAAGACTCTTGTCCAGGGAGGACCACTGGGCGAATCAATGTACGATACATCTTACATTTCATGCGGGCACGAAATCTTCTGGATCTCAGCAGTCGATGAGGCCCATAGTATGCACGATTCCTCTGCACAATGCGTCTCCGGATTTCGCTGCTGATGTCGTTGTCCGAAGTAGCGACCCGACCGTCCCTAGATAGCAGAACTCCTTTACTACCTCGAGATTGTAACCGTCAACTAATACACTGCTTCTCAGATGGTCTGAGTCTCCGGCAAGCAGGTAGTTCGTCTTCGTCGCATTGATTCTCAATCCAATTCTTGCTGCTTCCCTTTTGAGTCGGGTGTACGCCTCACACACCTTCGCTGTTGTCCTGCCGGTGATGTCGATGTCATCCGCGAAGCAAAGAAATTGGAGATCACCTTGCATTGCAGCCCGTTCATGGTGACCTCTAACAGCCGGATCAACTTCCCAGGTAAATGGTACCGCTGCATGATGTTCCATAGCTCGTTCTGGTGTATGGTGCCGTAGGCCGCCTTGAAGTCGATGGACATGTAGGGCGTAGGGATCTTGTGCTCTCGGCACTTCTGGAGGATCCACCGTAGAATGAAAATTTGGGTCGTGGTGAATTTGCCTCCAATAAACCCACCCTCACTTAAGCTACGCATCGCTAGAACTAGATCTGAGAAAGGAGATAGTTCAAAACATCAAATAATAATAAGTAATTTTTTCTATAGATAGGAATAGTTTTTGCATTGTTACCAACAACGTTGTGTATTTGTAAATTGGATAGCATTCAAAAAATTCAAGTAGAAACCCCCGTTCTTATAGCAGTTAACTAAGCCTCGGTTGAAATCATATTGCAATTCTGTAGTGCTAGCGATGTAAAGTTTAGATGAGAAACCCCAGGCCAGTTTCACCAATTCCGTGGCATAATCAAAAACAAAAAACGGGCGTATAGTAAACTTTTCTTTAGAACGTACACGTTTCATCATTGCTCTACGACGACGATTTACATTCCACTTAGACCTTTCGCCCTTTAGACCGCGGTTAGGAGTCATTTAAGATATTTTTGGCGCATTATTATCTACAACTTCCATCTCGTATTCTGGTACGTGGAGTAATACTAATTTTCAACGGAACTGAAGGTAATTAAGTTTCAATGACCCCGCCAGTCGAATTTTACGTTCGTTTCATTAACGTTCCCTTTAACCTTATTGTCTGCACGTTTCAATATTCTAATCGGTTTTGATTTTTTTTTCTTTTTAATTGGGCAATGTATCCTTTATCCTTTGTAGCACACGTGTAAATCTAAAAATTCAAACTGCAATAAAAATGGTGACGGGGCTCTCCAAAAAGCGTCGAATGTTTTTTCCGACCGTTCAAACACTTTCCTCCAATGCAACACACTAACGCTCCGACCTGTAGGTGTGTGTTACTCTCCTGTTGCTCCACGGGATACACAAAGACAAAAAATGGGGCTGTTGCTTTCGAGGACCGATGAAACCTTTGCATCTCCTGTTGCGCGTGGAAATGGCACACGAGCTTTCACAACTCGTCACAGGATACAGCTCTAATCTCCCAAGCGCTCCCGGTGAGCCCAATATTGCTGTGCGTCTGTAGGTGTGTGTGTGTTTGTGTGTGTGTCGTCCCGAACATTGAACGAAGTGGGAGGCCTCACCGACAAAAAAAGGATACCGCGTCGAGTACACTCTCCCCCGAGAGGAGCTCGCAGAGAGGGTGCTGATTCATCCCCATACACACAAACACACACACGCACACACACACACACACGCACAGCTCGTTCGCTCGCCTACTACTCTCTTGCTCCGGGGCTGGCAGATTGAGGCAGAGCAGAATGAAATATTCAACTGGTCGCTCCCGGCTCGGACGCGGTCTGGTCTGGTGTACTGAGGTCGTGCTGGTAGTAGTAGTGGTAGTGGTGTTGGTACAGTTGTATCCTCTCGCGGGCGCAGGATACACGGGGCCGCCACCACCACACGCAGTCCCGTTTCGGCTGTGGCATTTTGCAAAGTTCAGAAGCACCACTTTTTTGTTGGTCGGTCGGTCGGTCGGTCGGTCCGTCCCGTTGGCTGGTTGGGTTGATTTATGCCGAGCGCACACCAGCGGCTGAAGTGTGATTTATGCAAGCGTTTGCCGAGGACACTCGGTCGGTCGGTCGGTCGGGCTTTTGTGTTTTCCGTTCGGTGTGTGCCTGTTTGCTCGGTGTAAGGCCTCTGGAAGGCGTGTAGTGTGCCGAGCAGTAGTGGCCATGTGAAACCTGCTAGTGATTGTGTATGATTGTGTATATTAGCCCGCTGTCTCGATCGTTGTCGCCATCGTTGTGTCGCACCCCTCGCCCTGCGCGTTAATTGTCTCCTCGCGGCAGCCTGCTCCACTACGTCGACCCGGGGTGGTGTGCTGAATTTTAATTGTAGCATCCCGCAACACTGCCCGCCATAGCCTACTACTACACACAGTTTCGCGTCTCCCTGGCTAGCACCTTACCCCTGTTGTATGGCTGCAAGGGGTTGCTACTGCTGCTGTACTCCCATCACCACCACCAACCATCAATCGTGATTGTGGGAGCGTGTGCAAGTGTGTGAGTGTATGTGCCGCCGTGTACTAGCCAAAGGCCAAATTTAGTCTTTGATCGCGGCGTGTTCGCGTGCGAATCCTTTTCGTCTTCTTCTTCATCTTCTTCCTCGGTTGCTCAATTTACCACGGCCAAAAAAGCCCCGGCCAGCTAACAAGCGGGGGCTCAGCAAAAATAATCAATCATACCAACAGCACCGAATGTGTGTGTGTGTGTCGGTTCGGTACTACACCAACCCAGGCCCGACAATAACGGGGCCAGGAGAGGCAGCAGCGCGAAATAGTACCCGAGTAGCCCCGGTCATACACTAAAAAAAGCGAAATCATCTCTCCCGGAGGTTTTTCGATTGTGCCGTGTGCTCAACAGTGTGTGGTGCAAGAAGTACACAAAGAAAAAGAAGAAGATAGTAACACTCCACCCCCTCGCCCTGTAGTTTTTGGTGCCACGAAGTGTGTTTGTGTGTGTGTGTTTGTGTGCGACTGTGAATCGGTGGTTACGTGCGTGAAAAATCCGTTCATTCCCATTGCTTTTGTGTGTCCCTCAGTGTCCGAGCTGTGTGACCAGTGAGCCCCGAATGGCTTAACGGAGTGACCTGGGGGTGGCGTGTGTGTGTGTGTGTTTGTGTGTGTGTGAAAAGCCGCGGACGGAATTTCGTTTGCGGGAAGGAGGAGGATCGCTCGTTCAGACAGCTCTAATTAGCACCTTCGGCGACATTCCCAGCATTTCCAGTGCAGGGGGGAACCCGGAGAGGAGCGCAAGAGCAGCGTGCGGATAGAAGGTATTAAGTGCTTAAAATTCCATAAATTCATCCCCCACATCCAGCGCGTTCCTGTGCCAGCGCATGGAGCACTCTCCAGTTGAAGCGATGCTACTCTGCATACACATTGGAGCAAACGCTTGTCACGTGCTGCCAGAGAGCGTGGGGCTGTAATTACCCACGGAACACGCTTTAAAATATGGACGAAGTTGCAGCTTGGTAGACCTGTGGAGGAAAGGGGATGGGATGAAAAACCCACTTTCATCTAATCCGCACAACCCAACAGGTCTACCCAACTCCCAGGCTATGCGCTATGCAAGGTGTGCAATCAGCAGCGGGCAAGCAACAAGTTAAAGCTTTTCTTCCTCCCCGTAGCTGATGTATGAAATAGGCCAGCCGGGTCAGCCAAGGATACCGCGATGCCGTGGGCCCACAACACACATACCAACACAAAAGGCTCTGGTTATCTAAACTCTCCCCGAAAAAACCTTGAACTCGGTGTGGTTTGAGTCTGGCTTTGGGTACAGCCATTGCCGCAACCGGAATAAAATTGCCACCAAGGCAACAATGTTTGACAGTTTGTGCTAATTTTTGCCTTCAAGGCACTAATGTTTGAGTGTGAATTTAACTGCTATTTTTAGAATGTTTTACTTAGCTAATGAAACTTTGTGTCACTCAACGAACAGTCAATCATTCGAATATTACGATTTTATATGCTATTGCTGGAAGGAGTCAATGGAGTCCTGTATGCATTATAATGCTATAAAAAAGTGGAGTAAAAAACACTTTACAGGGGTTTCCAAGCCTGATTTGAATGTGCACATCATTATTCACCACAACTGAGATAGTTTTCAACAGTCAACAGTTCACCTGTCAAATGGTGTATTTGCTTCATAATGAAATTTTAGATTTTACACATGATTTTCAACGCTCCACAAAGAACTGCCGGACGTGCCAGCTTGAGACGTGTTGAAAATCATCTGAAAGAACTGAAATATTATTGTAATGCAAATACAACGTTTGACAGCTGTTGAAAAACATATTGTATAACCACACTATAAAAGATCAGTTGTTTCAATTAAAAATGTTGTTATTCACCGCGTTCAAGATATTAAACCACATCAATCTAATATTTCATTTCCATCATCTTTTTTTTTCATTACTTTGGCATGATTTTCAACACGTCTCAAGCTGGATTGAATTTGACAGTTCTTTGTGCTGTGTTGAAAATCATGTGTAAAAACTAAAATTTCATTATGAAGCAAATACACCATTTGACAGCTGTTGAAAAACATCTTGCAGACGGTGAATAACTATGTACACATTGGAAAGTGACTTGGCAAACCCTGTAAATTTGAGAAATAATTTTTGAGTTTGGACTTGAAAATGCGGGGAAACATACCTTCTGTTTTCAAGTCGTCAGAATTTTTTGTTAAATAAAATTGTAAACATCTCATCAGTTTTTCTATACAGTATGCTACAAAACACACAGCAATTAAATGAAAACAATGATTTTTTTTTGTAATAATCATGTAATGAATGATACAGGGATTTCCAAGTCACTTTCAAATGTGCACATCATTATTCACTAACTCCAATATGTTTTTCAACAGCTGTCAAATGGTTTATTTGCATCAAACTTACATTTAAGTTCTTTCACATGTTTTTCAACACACCACAAAAAACTTTCACACTCAATCCGGCTTGAGATGTGTTGAAAATCATGTGCAAGAACAAAAACATTATTGTGATGCAACATTTGACTGTTGAAGCTGTTGAAAAACATTTGGCAATCTATGAAAAATGTTGTAGACATTGGACATTGACTCGGAAACCGCTGTACAGGATGTAACAAATCAGCTCGCATATTTTGTTGGATTCGTAAGGTTACTAATAGAGGCATGCAGAGTTTTTCAAGGGATGCTCATAAATTTGGGACATTTCCACTTTTTCTTCGGGAAGTGAACGTTATGTGACTAGAAGTGGACGCTACGACACCCTTTTGGAACCGTTCCAGCTATAATCTAAAAGGAATTTCCGATGTGCCTGTCCAACAAAGGGCGCCTAAGGGTTAAATTCCCATCGTATAAAGTGCACTTCCCGAAAGAAGGAGTCATGAAATTGTTCGAAAGTTATGAACATCCCTGAAAACCCCTGTAAAACACTAACTAAAAGGCAGACATCAGAGCGCTGGAGGCAAAAATCGAGGTGCACTGTCATAAATTGACGCCAATGGAGCTAACATTTAGCCGCTACGACTGTAAATGGCTAACTACCGCATGGGGACAGTGGGTGTGTGTATGTGTGTGTGTGTGTGTGTGTCGGTAAGCACAAAAAGTTTCAATTTGATTTCACCGATCCATTGCAGAATGATTGATTCATTTTTAACTACACTTTAGCCGGATGAAAGAAGAAAAAGAAGAAGAAGCAAAAAACCGAACTTCAATCCGGTACAGCTTTTTCACGTTTCCAATCCCCTTACCCAGGATTTGGAAGCGATTGCATAAGCCACTGCGGTGGCGGTAGTAGCGCTAGGCGGCAGCATATGCCCATTACCCCACTGGGCGGGGGCCGTTCTCCTCCTAGTGGGCGGTCGTTAACAGCACTCGTCAATTAATGTTACAACACTTGGCAGAGCCGAACGACCCGGCAGGACGCGCGCATTCCGTTTGACGTTTGTGGGTGGGATTTGTTGGGACCGCGCACCAAACCCAGGCACGGCCTTGCGCTGCCGCCGCCTGGACCACATTTATTGGATCCTTTTATTTCGCTGTTTTTGCGCGCCCGCCAGTCCATGTGCGTCATTGTGTGTGTGTGTGATTCTATCCTTCCCACTCTACCCCCCCCCCCCCCTCCCCTCTTGTCCCTCCCCCTGTTGTAGTAGTTCAAGGAATGGAAATATCATTGAAATTACCCAGCATTTCTTCTGGGCCGTGGTTTGCTCTGGGCTTTTATTAGTTTGGCGTGCTGCAAAACCCCATAACGAACGAGATGTGAAGATATCACCACAGCCAACCCGCCAACCCAACCACCCACCCAAATAATCAATAGCAAGCGACCGAGCAAACGTAGTTTTTTTTTGTTGTTGCTGTTCCTTCTACGCGTTCCGATTTTAGTGTCGCCATCGAGCCACGCGGTTATTGTGGAAACTTTTGTCATCCATTCTGTCCCCCCTCTGTGTCTACGCTCCCTTCCTCCCCCTCTCCTACGGGCTCTCCATCTTTTGGCCGCCTGCACTGTGGAGCGGGGGGAGCGGTGGAGCGCGTGTTACATAAAAGCAACATGTTAAAGGAAATGATCCTCCTGTTTCCCAACTCTCTTCTTCCCACTCTGCGGCAAACATCTTCAAACGCCGGGCCAGGGGCAGCAGCTACGGGGGCATCTTTGCTAATGAAAGAAGGAAATTGACCGCTTCCTACTCGTAACCGAGCACTCGTCGTAAGAATCTTTTGCCCGGAAAGTGGTTCCAGCTTGTGCAAGCAGCGAAGAGGAGGTTCGCCTACCAGCCCACCTTTGGCCGCAATTTGATATCGTGACGTCTGTCTCGAAGTTCCAAAGTTGCGAGTCCAGTGTGTGTGAGTGATGCGGTACGATTGTGTATTAATATTGTACTTTAAGCAACATGTTGATGTAACTGTTGGTTATTGTTATGTTTTCACATTTTTCTTCCTTCATACCACAATCCCCGCTCCTCCCCTTTTAACTTGCCATACAATTTAATTATCTCGGCCCTGCGGGGGTCTCTCCGGTCCACCGGCAGTCGTATCCACCTGTGCAAACAGCGCGCGGTGAGAGAGCCTCCGCAAGAGTGCGCTTAGAAAGGGCACAGGAACTGGCAGCCAAAGCGGCGAAACAAATGAACAAACAGTTAAACAAACATGGGTCGAAAAGCAAGCCTCTTTGCTGCGCCCTTGGTTCACGCCTCCTTTTCCTGGTCCCCACTCCCCAGCCCTATTCTCCTGTGCGCTGTTTCATTCGCTTTTCCACGGTTTCACGTTCGCAGGCAGCGGCACGACGATGGCTAGCGGACGGGCACGGTTGCCACCAACGCCCGGGACGGTGGGTGCCGTATCGGCCGCTTCCTGCACGCGCCCAACACTGACCGAGCTGCACACCAACAACAATCTGTACCATGCGTCCTCCACCACCATGGGAGCCGGTGAGGGTGGAGTAGGAAGTTCTGCAGCAGCAGCAGCAGCAGCAGCCGTCGAGTATCAGCATCCGATGCACCATTCGTCGCACGTCGCCCAACAGCATCTGGCGGGGGTGGCCGGTACAGTGGTGGTGGGCGCTGGTCATCACCCCCATCAGCATCATCAGCATCACCACCAGCAGGAGGCGGGCATGACCGCAGGCGCTACTACCTCGCAGATGCTGCCGGACGTCGCGCTACTAGGACACGGCGTGACGCAATCGCTGCGCAAACCGTTCGATGCTCCCAGACACATGTAAGTAGTGGTGTTGTGGAGGCGATGTGTGTTTATACTTTTGTTCAAATGGCCCGTCTTGTAGCATTGCCTTGTTTTGGGTTGTTCCTTACCGTATTTGGGGAGGGATGATTTAATTGAACCGGTCGGACCGATTGGCAAGAGGAAGTATTCTTTATTTACTGCTAAACTGCTGCTCCGAGTTGAAATAGGGGAACGCGGGGCAAAATGGTTAGGTGGGGTGAGATGGGCACCTGCAATATTGGCAAATTAACACGTTTAAAATGACTTATAAATGATTGAAACACATTAAAAACAATGTTTGATGCTTAACATGCAGGGGCGGATTAAGCACTCCGCAAACTAAAGGGCCACGTGGGGTCTCGAGAAAAGGAACTCACTCACCGCTCACAAGCAAATTTGCTTCCCAATCTTTCTTTCAAATTTGCTTCAATCTGGTTTGAACTCCTCATAAATACTGCAGAAAGGCCTACATTTATGTGACCGCTTAATAATGTAGAAGAGCGTACTTTTATCGCTAAATACTGCGGAAAGTGTTCCTCTAGCCAGCTCAAGACTGCTTCATTTTCAATCCGTAAAATTCCTATTCAACCATTATCAAATAAATGTCGAGCGTACACCGAGCACCCAATGATAGATCATTCGAGTTTCCATTGCTATTGTTGAAATGTATATTACGGGATCGAATTGTTCGGTTCCGATGTTAAGCTGGCTACAGAAACCCTGTATGTGACATGAGCATTTCATTACCAAAGATTTACAAATAAATCAATAAATCTGGAAATACAAGTATTATTCAAAATGATGTTGTATTGGCCGCCTCAAAAATAAACTTTCGTAAGAATTTAGCAAATTATTAGAGAAGAAAAAGAATGTGTATTAGTGATGGGCGGGTCGACCCGAACCTATCGGGTCGGAGCCATCCGTAAGCGACCCGGAGTCGTTCGGGTCGACCCGAAAGGTACAAGTAGGTTCAGTGGGTGCGACGACTCCGGTAGGTGCGAGAAAGCATAAGCGACTCCGACCCGTGGGTGCTGCGAGTTCGGGTCGGGTCGGGCCACGGTAGGTTCAGTTTGACCCGAGGGTGCAGCGAGTTCGGGTCGGGTATTGAACCTACCTTGACTCAACCCGACACGAACTCGCACCCACGCGTCGGAATCGTATGACCCAACACTAATGTGTATCCTGAAGCTTGACATTTTTGCATGATGTAATGTTTTTAATGTTAGAGTTTGTAAAATGTTTCACTTTCGGCAAAATGGTCGTATCAGATTGAGGCCAACCGTTCGGCGGAAAATGATGATATTTGTTTTACATAATTAAAGCTATGCTGTATGTATACTCTATCGACAAGGAAAATTACTGACACCACGTGCATTATTAAATATTTCAGCAATTAATAAATTGTTTAACAAAACACTTTAATACAAAACAAAAATCTCTACCCTCACAATTTTACCTAGATGCAAGAGCTTAAATCAAAGCCTAAAGAGCAATGTGCAATGGACCACAATTTCCCCTTTGTTTTGATTTGGTTTGACATTTTGTGTATGACCATTTTACCTCATAGTGAGACCATTTTACCTCGCATGATACATTTTTACGACTTTTGATGTTGATTTTTAAATTTCATTTTAAACTTCTACTACTATTTTTGTTTCATGAATAATCCGTTGAAGCAACGATTGCCGTCAAAATATCTGTGAAAAGTGGTTTACCCAATGAGATACAGAGCAAAATCCTTAACCATTTTACTCCGTTATCCCCTACGGATCTTTTACCTTACTGCGAGATTAATGGTATTTAAAGTCTGTAATGTATTAATTGCCTCTAGGCCCGTTCAGACTTGTTCATTTTTATTTAAATGGAATTTTTATCATTGTCACTGTACATGAAGTGACGCATAAGTGTATCACCTAATGTCAGACGTATGTGTGGTGTACGCCAACTTTATCAGATCACATGGAACCCCCTGTAAACGGTTGATTGATTTTAACCCAGAGTAGAACAAAAGTTCATTGCTAGTTTTGATACAGCTCGGATATGAATCCTATGGAATAATCCATTCATTGATTAAGAGTTTAAAGGTTCCATCTGGGATTGAATTTACGATACTCTTTCTTGGAATCCAATTAGAATTTTCAATTGGATTGTCCAAAAAAGGTGCCGTGAGTCCTATTTCCATCACAGAAAGTTCACTTCTTCAAGCAAGACTTTACAAAGTCTCGCAAAATTATGAGAACCCCGCGAGAGGCAGTGTTTATATAAATTAATTATGTATCTCTTTTAGGATCACAGAGTTTTTAAAATAAGCATACAAAGGATTTTTTTTTCTTCTATCACGAATTTCAGTTTTTTTAGCCAAAATATATTCGATCAATAGTTGCTTATGGTTAATTTTAGTACTTTTATGCACTTAATTGATTATTTAATACAATTTTTGTAGACTGTCTTTTTCTGTGGATTGCACATGAAAAACATGAAAACCCCGATTGGTTTCTCCTGCATCAAACCTGTTCCCTGTGTTTGATAGATCCATATCCTTACTGTTTAGCATCAAATGTGTAGGCGCAACAGTTTTCATCGATCCGGGCCTTAAGTGTCCTTCTGGAATGCTCTTGCATTTGTCTATGTCCGTGTCGGTGTTGGGGACATTTTTGTGGTTTGTATCCAGTGCCCTGTATATTTAACACACAATCACCACAACCCCAGGGGGTGATGGTTCGATGATTCATTGGTTTCATTGAATTTCATGCGTCGGCGCCTACAAGTCCAGACGCGGTTCGATTCCCACGACAAGTGGTCGGCGGATCCCAGGTTGGTGGAGACCACTGTGTTGTCGGTCCAGATTCTGTACTGTGCCCTCTTTATTTGAATTACTGATGTTGTTTTGAATACAAACTATACATATTTACCAATATGTAAGATCTTTGGTCTTATTTTTTAATGAAGATATAATTTTATGTTTTAATAATTATATCTTTATTTTGGCAAAACATATAACGATAGAGTCTCTGATGTATTGTGCAAACTGTGCATTCAAATTATACCCATTCCTATCGTACATAAACAGGGAAAAGAGAGATAAGTAACAAAAGCGCATAAACTTTCAATTTAATAATATTTCTCAAAACAATCATTTTTATGATTTTTGAAAAGCAATATTTTACTTGACTGTATTTCTTTTGAAAATGGCTACGGCTTAAGGTATTGTATCTGGTGGTTGTATTTACTGCATTTCCTGCTTGTCATTTGTTTAGCACATTGCACCTGCATTGGTGGCCTAGGTCACGGTCACAGCAGAAAAAAAGTCAGCCCAGGGAATTGGTTGACGGATGGCAATCGATTTAAGTCCGGTCTTGAAGAAGACGATACGCTTTTTCATTAAACTATCGTACCAAAATTAGTAATATATGCTATATGCTACTGAGAGTTAATGGTTTATAAAATATTAAAAAAATAAAAACTGAATTCAATTGTAACAAAATATTAATTACTCATCTCTTTGCTAGCATAAACAGACTTATAGAAAAAAACACAATCTCATAACATGTAAAAATCCAAGTCAAATAAAGACGGCAACCCAAAGGGTTAAGACGGCATTTCAATGGCAGAAACCAAAGGGACGCGTGGATGCTGCAGTTGAGTTTGATTGATAGAGTCAGAGCGCGCGGCAGCATGGCTAAAAAAGGCATCACCCACAGCACAGAGAACACGATCTCAGTTAAAAGCGTACGGAATTTCCGCCCGCAGCAACCGACAGCAACGGCAACGGCAGCGTCAGCTCGAAAACACACGTACAAAACAGCTCCGCTCACACTCCCGGGCGAGAGCCAAACGCTGGGTGCTCCCGGACCAAACTACACCCCGGCTGGGGAGGGTGGTTGCAGTGGGTGAAGTGGGAGAGGAGGGAGAAGAGATGAAGAGTTGAACGTTTTCAATCGTTCTGCGAACAGCGTGTGTCATAGTAGCGACAGTGTGCTTACAAAAGATGCACATGAAGCAAATGGAAGGGGGCCGGTAGTGGGTGGAAAATCTGTTGCACCGCTTCCTAGAAGATGTGCCCCATCCTTCCCCCACATACACACACACACACACACACACACACACACACACACACACACAAGCGCGGTGACATTACGTAAAGTGGTGTGATAGACGAAGATGAAAGGGGGAGAAAAAACAAGGACCGCTGGAGCTGTTGCTTGCTGCACACAGGGCAACGCGATTAGCAACAGGCGCCCTCTGTCAGATGAAGCAACACATGTCCGGGTGTGTGTGGTAGTGCGGTAGTCCGTTTGCTTTCGCACCATAAACACACACACACCTGCGCGCGTCAAAACAAATGCACACACGTACAGGTGGGCCACCGCGTCTGTGTATGCCGCGCGCGCTCGATCCTGTGTTTCCCGGGATACATTTCCCTTTCCCCAGGGCGACGTTTGTGAGCTTTCACCGTAACTTCCCCTTTTCTAATGTCAAAACACTCTCGCTCTCGTTCGTCTGCAGCTTTCGCTCTCTCGCTCGCGCTCTCTCTCTCTCTCTCGTAAGCGCGGCAGAGCAAGATCTTGCTTCCCCTTTCTTACCTGCCATTGGCAATGTGTGTGCGAAAGAGAAAGAGCGAGAGAGCATGCATCTGGTGAAGCTTTTCCGTGGCCGTGCTTCTCGCACACTTGCTCCCAAAAGCTCGCGAGCACGCGAGCTGTCAACACAAGCGTTAGCGGGGCCATCTGGGCCCATTCGCTTAGTCAGCGTGTGTACGGGGCGCTCTTTGTGTGTATAGCGCAAGAACTTTACACGGCACACGCACACACACTCGCTCAAAACGAGAATAAATTTGAACGAAGAACGTACGTGTGTGAGTGCGTTGTGACGCTTTTTTGTGTGTGTGTGTGTGTTTGCTGCAGGTGTATGCGAGTGTGGTCTGCGCGTTTGCTGAGCGAGCGTGTGTGGCGGTGGCGCTGCTGGACTGGCTCTGTGTGTATGGATGGTAAAGAACGCAAGCAACAGTTGAGCAGGCAAGACCGTTTTCTGCGTGGTGCGTTGAATGGTCCGGGCCAGATCTTTTGCATCACCGTGGCGGGGGCCATTGAATCTCGCGTGTGCGTGACCATCGCCAGTAGCAAGTGCGTTTTGACAATCATTTGTGTGTTGTGTTAGGTATAAGGTAGAATAAGGAAGAAGAAGAAGAAGCAATACAACAAAAGGCAAACCGTTTCAAACAGCAAAGCGTGTGTTGTGCGGTCGTCCGATTTTTTGGGACAGAAACAACAGAAAACAACCTCTCGATTATAGTGGAATTAAGCGCGCAGGTGAGTTTGACCCGCACGACCCCCTTCCCTTTCCTCCTCTTCCGCCCAAACGGGGTTTAATCAGGACGATGGAAAGCTGCGGGTGTGCTGCTGCGGTGTTTAAAAATAGCCGAGCTCGGCTTCATCTCTCCTGCTTGAAATTGAAAGGAGAAGCCTTCTCCCTCTCTTACCCCTCCTCCCCACTCCATCCGCCACTGTCCTCTATAAACTGGCCAAGAATGGACTTGAAACAGCAAAAAAAACGCAAAGAAAAGGTTCGTTGAGTTGTAGCGAAGAAGCGATACCTTGGGTGGGGGGTGAGTGGGAAGGTGATGATCCAAAGAACGACATCGACGACATGTGTCGAATGGTTAATTATGGCTCGTGGTGTGGTGTGTTCACACACATCCTTTAGCATCGAAAAACGGGGTGAAAAGCCTCGACCCATGTGTGTGTGTGCGTGCGTGTGCGTGTTTGTTTCCTTTCACAATTCCCGGTCACTTCCGATCAATGGCCGTTGAGAGAGTGTGGAAGGAAGACAAAAAAAGAGCAGCGCACGTTCTTTATTGTTAGAAAACGATAATACACGGCTTGTGTGTGTGCGTATGTGTGCGCTCGAATGAAGGGGGCGTTAAAACCCTCTCCACTTCCCCCTCCCCCACCACATTGCATTGACAAACGCATCTTTCCAGCGTGCTGCGCGTCGTTGCCATGCCAATGCAGGATTCCAATCAAATCGAACAAGTGTCACTTGACTGTCGCCGCCGCCGCCGCCGTTTGCGTGTGTTTCGAGGCGATGCGCACCGGATTAACCGTAAGCGAAATGCCATACACACACACACGCTCATACGTACCACCCCTAGTAGGTGCATTTGGAGTGCTTGTGTGTTGCTGTGTGGTGCCGTTGTGTGTTTGCCCTTGTGTGCGCACAAGACGTCCAGCCGCGGACACGCGGGCGCGCGAAGAAGAGAATGCGCGACTCATTTTTATGCATATGAGGCCGTCCACGACCACCACACATTACAACCACCCCACTGCGTGCGTGTGTGTGTGGCTGTGATTTCTTTCGACCGTGGCAAGGTACTAATTGCACACTTTTTTGCTCTCTCCTCCTGTCTTGCCGATTAGTACTTTTTTTTTGTTCTATCGTGCGCTGTTCGATTTTTGCGCAACGGCCCAAAACGCGCGCAAGGTAGTTTGAACTCCGCCCGAAAAGTCCAAAAGAAACATCTATTTCCGCAAACAGAAGACACGGCAAAGAGCAGCCCGGTGGGTTTGTGTGTCAATGTGTGTGTGTGTGTGTATATACCCGCACTGGGAATATTAATTTACGTGACTTATCATTCTTCAAATAGGCGTTAGCGGCGCACTGTAGCATCTTCTTCCCCTCTGGTGGTGGCGTCGGGCAAAATGTATTTATTTAAGGCTCTCACCAGACACTTTGGTATATTGTGGGAATGCGGCAATTTTCGGGGTTTGCTTGTCGCATTTTCGCAGTTATTTCGTAACTACCTCCCTTTTCCTTCCATCTCCCCTCCCCGCCCAAAACGACTCTCCTTTGAACAAAGTCACACTTTCAACAACAAGGTTGGGCTCTCAAGGGAGTGTTTTCCAGTCGTACCATTTCCACAGTTCTTAGAGACCTACGCAACAAAGTTTGTGTGTGTTGCTCATTATTGTTTTTTCCGTTTTTTTTTTTGCAGCCCCGAACGACCGAGCCAGCTGGCCGACGAAAGCGATTGGATGAGCGATTATGCGGATAGCAATCTGAAGCGGCGCAGCTCCATCTCGAAAGACTACCTACCGGCCGGGGCGACGACGTCCGCGACGACGGACTGGCTGAGGAAGAGCATACGCCGCTCGTGGACAATATCCAGTAAGTCACCGCCGCAGCAATCATCGAACCAGAGCGAGAGAGAGAGAGAGAGAGCGAGACACAGGGTGTTGTTTATCGGTCGCCCATCATCGCCATCATCTAAACTATGCACTACATCTTTCATCCACCAAAGGGGGAGGATACTGGGGGAGGGATGAAGGTGGAAGTGACCACTCGGAGAATCATCCCGCCGCTGCTCATCTGTAGATTTCTGTAGTCTTTTTCATGCTCTTTTGCCGTGCTTTTTTTTCTTCTTCTGTAGCCATATCGCTCCATCGTCATCCGCTTTTACTCCATCTCTAGCGCACACAAGAGGGAACTTTATTTGCTCCTTGTATCATTGTAAGCTCGGTAGAGATCATCTTTGGGTAGTGGCATTTCATCTCCGCTCTGCCAAAGGACCCGGAGCAAACAGGCAACGGGAGTCCGCGAGAGCAAGAGTTGGAACAATGGGAATTTGCTGCACTGCACCCCTAATTAATCCATGGTTCGTCGTGTTTTGTTTTGCTTAGATGCAGAAGATGATAACGGGGCCACGCGCCACGACCCGGACGTGCAGCCCTACCCGAACCCGCACCTGCCCCGCAAGCAGTCGCAAAGCAGCTACCCGTCGCTGGTGAAGCATCCCTACTTCAATCCCCTCTCGATGGCGGACGAGGACGAGTACGGCGAGGAGGAGGAGGCGATGGCGGCGGCGGAGGAGCACATGGGCGGCAATCACCGGCCGTCGGCGGCCCTGCGCCGCGCCATGCCCCCGAGACAGTCGACGCTGCCGAACCCGGACGGTGGCGCCATCTACTACGGCAGCAATAACAATCTGATGCCGCCGGGCGCCGCGTCCGTGTCGCCGAAGCAGCAGCTCAGCCCGAGCCCCCAGTACGGCACCAGCCCGTACCACACGGACAATGAGGCGGACAACGAGACCGGGTCGGACCATCGGTCGCCGCTCGCGGCGCGCTACAAAATACGCCGACAGTCGACGCTGCCCTGCAAACCGAACGAGATGCAGCTGGAGGGGGGAAGCGGAGGCGGCGGTGGACCGCTGCACGGCAGTGGGCCGAAGATAATGATGTCCTCCTCGCCGAACAGCCGGACCAATCTGTACTCGAAGTCGCCGGAGCGGGACGGGCTCGATACGATCATGTCCAAGCAGCAGCAGCAGCAGCAGCGCTTTCCCCCCTTTGTACGTCAGTCCACCTTTCCTTCGAACACGAACGACCCGTTCCTATTACAGATCCAATCCCATTCTTCACCCTCTTCTTCGTCCCTGTCAACGCAGCCTTTGCAGTCACAGCAGCAGCAGCAGCAGCAGCAGGGTCCTCCGCCGGTAGGTCAGCAGCGCCAGCTGCCCACCTCCCCGAACCGGCTGGTGTTTAACAAGTCGCCCGACAGCGGGACCGAGTCGGGCCCGGGGGCGAGCGAAAGCGCCGGCACCAGCCCGCACCAGGTCGGGCCGGGCGGTAGGGGCGGAGCGCGCCCCGGCAGCTACCAAATGACCCGCCAGGCCACACTCCCCAATCCCGAGCAGCACATGAAATTGCTTCCCACCTCCCCTCCCAAAAAGCAACTGTCACCGCACAGCATCAAGCGCTCTCCCGACTTTGCACGCCAAAACACGCTTCCGGCGGGCGCCATGGCCCCCGCCCAGCAGCAGCAGCAGCAGCAGCCGGCCGCGCCCGGTGGCCCCCAGTCGGCGCCGGTGCTGCTGCCGATGGCGCTGGCCGCCGCCTCCTCGTGCAGCTCGCTGGTCGGCACGGACGGCACCGGCACCGGGGGAGCGCCGGCCGGCGTCACGATGAACTCGCTGTCGGTGCACCAGCACGGGCCGAAGTTTATGCCGATCTCGCCGCGCCAGAAAGCCTCCTTTCTCTTTCCCCAACCTGCCGCACCCGCACCACGTCCCTTCCACTCACAGCAGCACTTCCCGACGCACCTCAACACCTCGCCCTCGGCATCGACCGTCAGCAGCGGTGTGGTGGGGGGAGCGGCGATCGGCGGCGGTCCGATCGCCGGCGTTAGCCACTCCTCCTCGACCTCGCTCGCGTCCGCGGTCGCCTCGAAGATGATCAAGGTGCGCAGTCACAGCAACGAGGAGTACACGATGGCGCCGGCGGCCCGCGCGCCGCCCGCCCTGCTCGGCATGGGCACGGTGAGCGAGGGGCGCCGCATGCTGCCGGAAATACCGACCGGGGGCGGCGGACCGGGCGGCAGCCGCTCGCCGAGACTGGTACGTCAAGAGCACGTGAGGGACGAGCTGCTGATCGGTGGCGCTGGTCATAGCGTTGCCGGGCACGGCCCGCACACCGCAGACAAACGAACCACCACCTCATCATCCTCCTCCTCATCTCCCAAACAGAAAACGTTCGCCGAGGCGAAGCAAACGATTGCGGCGGCGGAGGACGGTACGATGATGATGGGCTACGAGTTGTACGGCGGTGGACCAGCAGCAGCAGCAGCGTCGTCGGGATACGACGAGTTTTACGACGAGGATCAAGAGTTTTCGTTCGGACCGATCGAGACGGTCGGCTATCAGGACGGTGAGGAGGCGGCACGAGGCGGCAACGAAGCGTTCATGTTGATGCAGAACCAGCAGCAGCAAAGACTGCCATTTGTACCGAACGACTCCAGTCCCGATTCGGTGGGCGGAACGCCGGGCGTTAGCTACGGAATGGCGAATAGAAAGGATCGGTTGCGATCACGCCGGAAATCGCGCGATGTGTACGATCATCAGGACGAGCTGGGAGGCGGCGGCACTAGTGCCATGATCGATGGCGTCGATAGTGCTGTTGGCGGCGGCCCAGCAGTTGCTGCCCATGTCAGTGAGCCGACCAAAAGGAAACCGGAAACGATGCGCTCCATCTCGGAGGAGGCACCTGCTGCAAAGCCGCCGAAACCGATCACTCGTCGGTCGTTGTCACATCCGGAAAAGGATACACAGGTAAGCGTGCTGGGTGCCGGGTGCTCTGCGATAGAAACCTAATCGTTCTACTGTAATTGTTTCACAGGTGTATAATTCGAAAAAGCTAGACTCGAGCAAAATTCCCTCACCGAAACCACTGACGGAGCTGCAGGATCGTCAGCACAAACCATCGTCGGCGATCGGGTCGAGCACTTCGCCGCGCAGGAAGAACATCAAATCGTTCGACTGCGGTACGATCACGTCGAAAGCGTCCAACCTGCAGCCGGGAAGCTACGGGGCGCAACAGTACCAGACACCGGACACCGGAGCAGGCAGTGGCGGCCCGTCGTCCGTCTCGCCCGGCATCGTGACGGAGTCGAGCTGCAGCAGCAACAACACGCGCACCAGCGGTTACGGCGGGTCGGCTACGACGCTCGCCGGTAACGTGCCCGGTGGCGGCGGAGGACTGGCCGGCACGGGCGGTGGTGCGATCGGTGGCTTCCAGTCGTTTGGGCAGCGCAAGATATCGGCCTTCCAGCAGATTTTGCAGCGCCAGCGGCTGCAGAAGCGAGACTCGAAAAGCCTGGACATTGTGGCGTCGAAGCTGATGGAGGAAAAGTACGGCAGCCGCGGGCAGGACGTGGACGTGTCGAAATCGCTCGACGACGGTATCTTCTCCGAGAGTGCCGGCCATCAGTCGGACGACAATAGCAGCGATGAGCATATCAACCTCACCTACAAACCACCCTCCTCGGTAAGAATGGTGTTAATTTTGTGATTGGGTTGAAACTTGTTTTAGAAGAATCATTTAAAATACGAATCGAATCATGAAACTGAGCCGTGGAAAACGTTTATGATCGTTTGTGAAGCTTCGAAAGATTTAAATTGGTGATCGATATTGAATATTTGCGATCATGAATTTAATGATTCTCAAAGAAGATTCATGGTTATTTTTTGTATAAGAGTTTGAATTAAAAATAACAATTCTTTCCTAAGATAATCGAGAATAGTTTTGGAAAGTTGACCTTATGGCAGTAACTTACAATTTCTGATTTGATCAGTGATTGTTGTAAAATATTATAAAAGATCCAAGATTATTAATTTCAGCTAATCGTTTTACCGTAAAATCGTAAAATCGTAAAATCGACCATTTTTTGTGTTTTTTTTGTCTCTAAATTTGCGAATGTTGGTAGGGTTTCTGTTCGTTATTTCAAAATGACCATGAATGTTAGCAGGGTTTTCGGTTCGTTATATCAAAATGACCATGAATGTTAGCACTCATTTTCAAGTTTTTTTTTAATTTTGGTGTATCAAAAGAACCATAACATTCTTCTCTTGTGAATAATTAGTGATAAGTGTCCATCACACGATACGATTCAATTGAATCTTCAATGAATAGTCATTCCAAAAGCGAGTTGACGACTGTACGGGACCGCTCCGATTATGTTATAGTTCATGAATATAACAAGGTCCCGTGGTACAGTCGTCAACTCGAACGACTCAATAACTTGCCCGTCGTGGGTTCAAGCCCAGAATGGACCGTCCTCTAGTAGCAAGGATCGACTATCCGGCTGTGTGATAATGAATTATGTCTCGAAAGCCGGCATGTCCGCGTAGGACGTTATGCCAAATAGAAAAAGAATATTACAAGACAATTGTTTTTGGGCTCTCAAATGTATGTGAATCTCAAGGATAATACATTTTTTTTATTGGAACTTTTGGTACTTGTGTCAGGTCAGTTTCAATGCCGAACGTGCACATGAATCGTCATGGCCAATGGCAGATGTAGTACGATTCCGATTCGGGAACTTTAACCAATGGCAAAAAAATCAATTTTATAGTAAAATAAAACGAGTGTAAGACGACATGATCTAGTTAGATCTTAACAACAACCAAAAAGGATCATCAATCACACAGGCAAATTCATTAATTTATTCAATTTTTATTTTTACGTGATTTTATAATGAGGCCTGTACTGAGCAACGATCGATGATGGTCGATAGTTTGCGATGAACTTGATGAAGAAAAATGAACTTCAGTTATATGTATGTATAACATAATTTTAAATTTGTGTAATAATGACGTTGTAAAAATGTTTTTATTTTCTTTAAAAAAAATCTATTGAAACCAGGAACAAACCAGGCCTTTTCATAAATCATAATTGTTAAACTTAATGAAGTATAGTTTGTTATAGTTTATAGTTTATTTTGTTTATTTGCATGTCATGATCTTCTAACAACCTGATGACGAGTTTTGTTTACGGCAGATTTTATGTAAAATCTTACCATTTCTTATAAATATACCAACGCATACATTGAATATACGATCGATCGACTCGCTCTAGGTGCTGCACGGGTAACTTGAGATTTGACAAACGATCGATGGATACATTCTACATTTTTGATTATAGCAGCATGGGTATAACACGTCTCTTTGATACAATTTCAACATTAACAGTGTATAAACACAGGATGACCCAGGAAACAAAAATTTCATGAAATGAATATAAAATTATCTAAAATGAACCAGAAAGACTCTGAAATGAACACAAATTAATTTGAGCGGTCCTCCAGTGGACAAGTTTTGGCCAAAAATGAATAAAAAATTAGCTCATCCGTGAACTATTGCACATAATGACCTATCTGTCGTGATCGAGGGTTAATTTGAAACTATACCAATATTTTCTTTATTTTTTTTATTTTTTCCCATCTCGGGACTCGGTTTTGAAATACCCGCGATCAAGTTAATTGATTCAATTAAAATATTTATTCCGATTCACGAATCAGATTCAGATTCTATCAGCCGTTTTGATTCTACAATTGTATGAACTAGTAATGCATGCCTTTTTTGTTGTTTGCTTGCTTTGCTCTTACAGAAGGACAACAAAACCACCCTGGGCGAGGCGGAGATCCAGAATGCGGTCGAAGCGGCCGCCGTCATCTTCAAGAAGGTGGTGCTGCAGCGCCGGGAAGAGAACAAGTGCAAACCATCCAATGCCAACCGTAAGTGTGTTGTAATGATGATATTGAATAATGTATTTGAAATCCGCTTGTGTGTGTGTGTGTGGTGTGTATGTAACAGTAGAAGCGTCGCTAATGAGTGCCTAATAACGGGTGTGGGAAGCTGTTTAGTAGGTGGCGTGCCTTTGGAAGCAAGAACGCACGTGTCGTAGGTGTGTTGGGAAGTACGGTTGCGTACTAGAATTAACCTTTGCTTCTAATTCCAAACCGCTCAACTAACATTCGCTGCGCTGCAGGGCTCGGGTTTGTTAGCGTTTCGCTCTCTCCCTCTCTGTGTGTCTCTCTGTGTAGAACAATGCGTGTATAATGTGCTAATATTTCTACTCTCTGGTGTGTTCTGGTGCCTAACAGTTGAAGGTGACGAGCTTTAGAGTACGGTGGTAGACCTAGGTATAGCGTTGTGCGTATGTTTTTGTGCGTGTCTCTTTTGTTCTGACGAAAAAACGTTTCTCTTCTGTTCTATAAATCATCTCGTTGCCATCCCGTTTGGGGGACGATTCCCGGTTTCCACGTGTTTTGCACTGGCGCAATCACGACCCCTCACTTACAGACGAGTGCCATAGCAGTGCGGATGGATTGACCGACGAGTCCGGCACGCTCGGGGGCTACTCGTCGTCGGAAACGGAAGCTGCTGGGCGGATGCAATCGATCGGTGGTCAGCAGAGCGTTCGAGCCGGAGCAGCCGCGATGCTACCGCCCGACTACGAAGAGTACCGGCTGGTGTTCTTCAGCTCCGACTCGTCCAGCAAGGAGGAAGAGTACGACAGCAGCTCGACCTCGTCCTCGACCGCGATGCGGCATGCCAGGCGTCACCGTTACTCGGCGGCGGCCTCCGCTCCCTCGCTGGACGAGTGCGACTGGGACTATTTCGAGCCCGACATGATGCCCGGTGCGGACGAAGCGAAGAGTGCCTTCTTCTACGAGATGCTTGCAATGGCAACGGGCATGGGGAAATGTGAAGGATTATCCCACGGGCAGTGCGCGAACGCGGCGACCGGTAGCTCGGCCAAAGCGAGCGGCGCCCGAAAGCCCGACACTCAGCCACCAACGTCCGCGCCGTCGTCGCAGCCGTTCTGTCACTGCGAGTGCTGCAACCGTCGACAGATGCAGTACGTACCGATACCGGTGCCGGTGCCCGTCCCAGTGCCGATTGCAGCCTTCCAGAGCTGGCTGTACGAGCAGCAGCAGCAGCTGCTGCTAATGCACGGCGCTGGTGGTGCTACGGCAGACACGCTGCCCGGTGGCGCATCGTCAGAGTTTGCGATACGCACGGATTTGATGCAGCAGTTGTGGCAAAAGTTTGCCGAAAGTGAGGCGGCGAGCGTGCGCAGTAGTAGTGTTGCTCCGGAACCGGAACCGTCGACCGTAGGCAGAAAGCAGCAGCAGCAGCAGCTGCCCAACTATCCGAAATGTGCGTGCCGTGTTGGTGGTGGTAGTGCGCGTCGCGAACTGCTCGAAGCAACCTGTGCCACATCCGAAAGCCATGACAGCAGCGATAATGAGCGAAATGCGGCTACGAAAGTGCGCACGTGCAAGCATCTTACTGCGCGACACAGCAAGAGTGGTAGCGGTAGTGGTGGTGGTGGTGCGGAATCGGAACGTGTATTCGGAACTGGTCGGAGCCCTGTCTCGACTGTCGGTGCAGTCAGTGCATCAAACGCGTCCGCTGCTGGCAGTGTTAGTGTTGGTGTTGGTGGTAGAGTGCATGTGCAGAAAGCAGCCCCATCGTCGCCTACTGGTGCGGTTGGTAGTGTAAGTGATAGCGGCCGCCGCTGTTCTTCGTTGCGTTCATCTGATCGCGATTCGTCGTCGTCGTCATCGGTGGTCGACGAAGCTGATGCTGCTGCTGCTGCCGCTGCCGCTGCACTACAACTGCTACATCGGGGCGGTGTTGTTGTACCACCAGTGCGCGCAGGTGAGTTCCCGGTTACGGCCGCCGTTCCGGTTACGGCGAGCGCAGCGAACGATATCATCGCCATTCAAGCGCAAGATAATAGCGGTGGCCGCTCGCGTCGGCCCGAAACACGCGAGATTGCGCCGGACAGTAATGTACGTGCCAGTGGTGCGGCAACATCATCATCGGCACCGTCATCAGCTGGGGGCACCACCACCATCGCCGCAGCCGGTGCTGCAGGATTAGATACGATGGAGCAGCAGCTTGCTATTGTGTCGCCCGACGGGTTGCCCGATATCGCGTTACAGCAGCGCGAACCGCCGACCGCCCCACAACAAAGCGTAGAAGCTTCAGCGGCGGAGCAGTTTGGGGCAGCGCGCGATATGGCGAACGGGGACGACAATCGAGTTGCGAGTGATAATCGACCGGGTGCGGGAATCGATAAGCGAACGGTAAACGATGGCGACGATACGCCGCCCGCGGCTAACGAAACCGTAGTGAAAGCAAGGGAAGCGGCGACGGCGACGGCTTCCCGCGGGGCGGAGGAAGCAAGCGAACGCAAGGAGGTGAAACAGTGCGACCGTAGCGAGTGGTTGGGGAAGGGTTCTAAAAATAGCACAATGGTGATGGTAGGAGAGGGCCAGCCGGATGGGCACTTGCAGTACGAGCTGCTGTACCATCTGGCCCAGACGGGCGGCCGATCCTCACCGTCATCGTCGAGTGCATCGTCGAGTGAAGCGGAAAGCACCACCACCGCCGCCCTGGAGCAGCCGCAGGAGGGGGAGGTGGGCGGTGGCGGCACCCGTAAAGTCCGGGTGGGAAAGTACTCGTTCCATTTGGCCGGCGGGAGCAACAGCAACAGCCCGTACGCCACCTCGGCCTCGTCCGCCGCCTCGTCGCTGAGGGAAAGGGGCAGCAGCTCCTCCGCGTCGTCGGACAGCGAGGACGGCGGCGAGCGACGGGAAGATGATGACGATGATGAAGATGATGATGACGGTTGTTGCTTTGACGGTGATGACGACGAGGAGGATGAAAGAAGGTTACCGCGCGGTGCTCGTGGTAGCAGTGGCCGTGGGAAGCGGTTCAGCGCAGTAATGGTGATTAATCCGGGACGGGGGAGCAGCGGCAGCAGCAGCAGCAGTGACGACGGTGATGGCGAAGGGCCAACCGATACCGACAGCGACAACAACAACGACAATCAATCGATAAAGGCGGAAGCGAACCGTCGCCGTTACGGTGAGGTTGCAGGCTTTCCCCCCGCGGGGGGCTACGACGACGACAGTGGTGGTAGTGGAGGGATAGTGGTGCTAAAGCGAGTGAAAAACATATCCCCCGATCGGGCGGAGGAGCAGACGGACGATAAATTAGTTCGCCAAAGTGCGGAGGTGTCAATCGAAGAGCAGAACGAATCGATCGTAGGCAGCGGACGTCGGTCCGCCCCACCTTCGACTGTAGCGGCCAACGCAGCGATGGCGCTGGTAGATCACGGGCAGCAGCAGCAGGGCAGCAGCAATGTGGAACAACGGCAGTGCGACGACGAGGTGGAAGGAGGAAGCCGCATAAGCGGCAATACTGACAGCAGCAGCAGCCCACCAGCAAACGTCGAACGTAGCGCGAATGCTGGTGAAACGTACGCACACAACGAACCGCCGCAGCAGCAGCAGCAAAAGTTAGAAGAGAAAGGTGCACTCGACACGCTTGCGCTCGATGCAGATTGTTGCCAGCAGAAACACCCTCCCGAGCAGCAGCAGCAGCAGCAGCAGGGCGATAGCATAAAAGTGGAAGAGAAACCACAACACCACGCACACCATCAAGCGGGCGAGTCGTCGTCGTGCACGGACGGTAATAGCATTAGCAGCGTTACAGGTGTGTATCGCGTGCGCACACCAACACCAGCGCAGGGGTGCGCGAATGCTTGCGTCAGTGACGCGACGACGGAGCGTGAATGTGTTGGTGGTGGCGCCACGACCAGCAGTACGGGTTGCTCGGTTGCTGCCCTGGGCGACATAAGATCACCCCTTACTACACCCCAAAGCAGCAGCAACGGTAACAGCAGCAACAAGTTCACGAGTCTTGTTATGATCACGGCTGCTGGCCCATCGTCTCGCGTTGCCAGTGATCATCGAGAAAGTGTAAACGACGGCAGCGAAACGATCGAAGAAGCGGGTGTGGAAGCGGCCGAGATACAGGTAAACGTAGCAAGTTCCTCCACCCCCACAACGGTGCTGGTGCTACCCGAAAGCGGGCCAGCAGAGCGGGCCAGTGAAGAAGAAGTGGTTCACGTTCTTTCGCCGTCCGTCGCCGTCGTACCCGATGAGGTCACGCAGCAGCAGCAGTTGCTGAAGCACACGACGGTGAGTGTAACAGAAACGACCTGCCCCAGTCTGCCAGAATGTCTGCCAGCGCAGCGTCCGGCGGGTAGTAGTGGTAGCGGTACCATGCAGCAGCACCACCACGTACACACCACAGCAGCAGTGCAGCAGCCATCGTCGTCTTCTGCTGCTGGTGCGGATGCTGCTGAGCACGATCGAAAGAGTTCAACGGAGGGGTATGAACAAAACCCTGCGACGACATTGATCGCTGCTGCTGGAGCGCCGCTGGAGCTGGACCACCGCCCCGTCATGGACGAGGGCGCCCGTAGTGACGGCAGTGTTGATCGTGGCAGTGACTGTGATGAATCGTACCCGCGTCAATGTGTGCCCGTCCAGCGGGAAGGTGAAAATGGCGACGCGGCGGCGGATGGTGTTGGTAGTGATGGTGGTGAGAACTTTGTGAGCTTTGACTCGATGGAGGAAGCGGCGGCGGCTCAGTTGTACAGTAGTGAGATGGAACGTTACGAGGGCGACGATGATGACGGTGATGACATGCAAAACGGTAACGTGACGCAGGGCGAAAACGTTACCGTAACGACCGGCTCGGCCACACTGTCGGCGGTGATCTGCCTGGAGGATGGGCTGGCCGACGATGACTCGTGGGTGGAGGAGATTAGCCAGGACGAGGAGGAGTTCGCCACGACCACGGCGACCGATTCCGATCTGGACGATTCGAGCGAGGAGATGTCGTTCGCGAACGATCGCGAGGAGGAGCTGCGCGGCTACAACCGGACGGCGATCGATTTTACGCTCCACACGATCGTGGAGGAAAGCTGCGAGGATAGCGAGATGGAGGGTCGCGGATCGGCAGGGACGCATGGTCGCAAGCGGGGCCGGGGCCGTGCGCGGGGAGCTGGCGGTGGTGAGCATGGTTTTGACGCTGGCGGCCGCGGCGGAGACGATGAGGACGACGATGACGACGATGGTGACAATCCGCGCGATCCGGCCAATCGGTTGTCGGCTTCCGAGTTGGAGAAGTACTTTTTCTACGGACTCAGCGGGGACGTTGGTGGTGGTGGTGGTGGCAGCTCGAGCAAGCACGGCGGAGCTGTGGATGGCGCCGATGGGGCGGGAGGTACCGGGTACGGCATGATGCTGCACGACGAGCAGAGCGAAATGTCGGAAGAAAGCAGCTCGCTGTGCAGCGATGGGCACGATTCGCTGGGCAGTGGGACGGCGTCGGGAAGTGCGTCGGCGGCGCGGCTGTCAGGAGCATCGTTCGAAAGCCACGATCCGGAGGACGACGAGCAGGGAGACCATTCGGCCGACTCGGTGGCCGATTTGGCGTCGTCCCGGCTGGAGAAGTACTTCCTGACCGGCTTCCTCGGGTACAACAGTACCAGCGATCGGGGGAATGGCGGCGGCGCTAGTGGTGGTGGCGTTGGCAATGGAGGCGGTGGCAACGGATCGGACGGAAGCGGTGGTAGCGTGGGTAGTGATAGCGAGGGCCATGCTAGTCCGGAGCAGCGTCGCAAGCGGCTGGTAAGAGCGAGGGGAGCGACACGATCCCACAGCTCGCTGGACAATCTGCTGCTGGCAGGGAAGGAGTCTGAGCAGCAGCAGCACGGTCATGAGTCGATCGGATCGAACGTTAGCCAGTCTGGTGGAGGTTCATCGTACGATGCGACTGGTATGATTGCCGGGAGTGGCGGTGGTGGTGGCCCAGGCACCGGAAATGCCGTCATCGGTGGAAGCGGTGATTTGGACAACTCCTCCGAGACAGATACCTGCGACGAATCGGCCTCTGCGCTGTATGCGCACCAAGAACGGGCGGAATCCACCTCACTGCACGACACGATAGGCAAGCGGAAGAAAAAGTTTATGGCCAAGAAGATGGACGCAGCGCTGGCGCGGGCTGAGCAACAACAGCAGCAGCAGCAACACCATTCGCTCGCTGGAGACGCTGGCCCGGGAGCGATTGGATCCGAGTCGGAGGATAGTCGAAAAACGCCGCTACCGTCGATTCCGCTCGACGCTGGTAGCAGTCTGGTGGCGCCTGGCAGTCCATCGCTTCTACCAGTCGCAGGGATCGAAAACTCGAGAAAGCAAACCAGCCGGGACAGTGGCTTCATTGGCAGCAACGACGATTTGCTAAAGGAGGACCAAGCGGGCTCGGCTTCGAAAGCAATCGCCACGGCGACGGTGGAACCCATCCTGGAGGAAGGCAAGGCGGACATCAAAGAGGGCGGAAGCGAGATGCTTTCAGCGGAGGCGCAACGTGCGCCCGAAAGTAGCGTCACCGCGCGGCCACCGATCTCGCCCGGCTCGGCCGGCGGCCTGCCAAAGGGAGGCCTGGTGAACTTGGTGCGCAAGGACAGCTTCAACAACTGGAGCTCGGACGAGGAGACGAACCTGATGATGTCGAAAATGCGCCAATTTTTCAAATCCCTCGTGGCCGCCTCAGCCAACACGCGCAAGCTGCCCAACTCGACCGGCTCGACGCCGGGCGTGAGCGGGTCGAACACACCGCAGCAGGGTGGCAGCACGCCCGTCGCTCGGCCGCGCGCCGCCAGCATGCGCACGAAACCGCCCCAGCTGGTGTACTTCGAGAGCGAGCTGACGCGGCTAATGAAAACGGTGCCGGGTATACGGGACGAGCAGGTGCGCGAGATCGTCGAGTACCTGAGCAGCGAGGACACGTGGTCCGACTCTTACGACTCGTCCGACTACACCAGCTCCGACTTGGAGGGGACGGCGGCGGCAGCCGCCGTCGTCGGTGGCAATCCGTTCGGGCTGCAGGAGGAAATTTCGGCCAGCTGTCGGCAGATCATTAGCAAGTTTGACGGGAGCAGCGCCCGCAAGGACGAGGAGGGTGACATCGGCGACGGTGGCCTAGTGACGGTGGCGCAGAAGGAAGAATCGCCGCTGATAGCGCACCATCGCCATCATCACCTTCAGCAGCAGCAACAGCAGCATCAGCCACCGTACCATCAAACGCCACTCAGCAAAGAGACTGCCTTCGTGTATCAGCGTTTGGTGGCGTCCCTTTCCAAGGTCGTTGTGAACGAGCCTCCAACAAGGCCGGACACAAGCGACGAACCCATCGATACGGGTGCGAACGGATCGGCAGCTACGGGCACGGCTGGTGCAGCGAACAGTTCCTCCTCGTCGCCACCGCTGATAGCGAAGGTGATGCACCATATCGGAAGCCGATTGGTGGCGCTGATGCACGAAGTCAGCAGTGGTGAATCGCACGCCAGCGTCTCGCCGAAACAGCATCGTATCAGCAGTCACCGCAAGGCGGGTCAAACAATGCTACCGGGCGGTGGAATTGGTGCAGCCGGCGCTAGTGCGTCAGCGACCGGTGCAATGGGACACCACCATCATCATCTGCATCACCATCACCATCATCACCACCAGCACATTTCGGCTACCACGACGGAGGACGATGAGGATAGCAGTACGTCGGAGAGCAACGAGCGTCAGCATCATTACCATCATCACAGGGCACGAGGGGCGGCCGTGGGAGCGATAGCACCCGGTCCGACCACTCTCACCGGTGGGCCGGAGGAAGAGGATGAGATGGGAGCAGGCGAAGGTGGTGCTGCTGGTATGTCGTCGTCGTCGTCGGCCTCGTACGCAATGATGCTGCCGAGGAGCAAGAGCCACGACCTGCTGCTAAGCGACCAGCGAACGCAGGGACAGTATCAGTATCCGTACTCCGGCACCGGTAGTGACATGGTGGGCGAGGAACGAGGAGAAGCGAGCGATTACGAGCGGTTCTCCTGGCGCGGAAGCTTTGAGTCGGCGCTGCTCGCGAACGGCGACTCGCGCACGAAGCTGTCCATGCTGGACAACTCGTCCTCCTCGAAATCGATACTGGTGGCCAAGCGCCGATCGGCCGGCGATCTGCTGTTTAACAATCAAAACCTTAGCCAGGAGCAGCTGGACCGCGTGCGGAGCTGCGGTAGCATAGGCGGCGATCGGGAAGAGCTGTGGGAGGCGAAACAGCAGCAATCGCACCATTATAATCAACAATATCTTCAAGTGCAACAGCAGCAGCAACCTCATCAGCAGCATCACCATCAACACTACCCGCCCAGCTCGTCCACGTCGGGCAGTCGGCGCCGGTTGTCCAGTGTGGCGGCCGACGAGGAGGATACGGACTCGGACGAAGGCGTCATGAAGGGAGGCAGCAGCAACAGGCTGGTCTTGGCTTCTCGATCTACGCTACCGCGTAGCTTGCAGAACACGACGATGACCAGCGGCACCACCAACTCGCTGCCCCGACTGCCGACCTCGAATCTGCAGACCATCATGCAGTCGGTAGCGTCCTCGTCCGCCGGCTCGTCCGCCCCGGGCACGCCGGGATCATCGTTGGTGGTCAGTGGTGCCTCCTCCAAACCGCTATCCGCTACCACCGGTAGTAGTAGTGGTGGTGGTGTGGGCATGGGACCAAAGTCGCAAAGTGTGTACCATTTCCTGCAGAACAATGTGAAAAGTGCGCGCTACCGGGCACCGGGCTTTAATCGGCCACCGTCCGCGCCCAAGCGGGCCATGTCCGCGCCGGGCCTGCAGCCACCGTATCCAAGGCGCGAGCGGCGTAATCGCATGCAGCAACTGTCCAATGGTAAGTTTCACAGGGGTTTTTGTAGGCTCGGTTCAGAACGTCATGATTGCTAAACGACAAGCGTAACTAAATTCTTTTGGACTATAGATAATCGGTCGCTACACAACGTACGTGCTGTTTTGCTAGTTCACCAAATAGCTGTTTTGTTGTTCATTTTGGTTGTTCAAGTCTGGTAGTGATTAGACCACTTTTTTCACAGAATGCCATGCAGTCCAACTAAAAAAAAAGTATAGCAGCTCATGCATCAAAAAACATTGAAATTATCAATCCTGTCGCTATTTACTCGGTTTAATGAAGGACGGGGTGGGTTATCGGTGGATTTATTCGGCCCTTAAACTCTTTAATTGGCGAACGAGAGCAAGAAAACGTGAATTTTTTAAGTAACTTTTTTTTTGCACCAAAATGTGGTTTACATTTTATTTATCAAATGAAAGAGTATTCAATGCTTCAACTATTTGAAACGTTTTCTACAGTAAATTAATAAGTTTAACATTTTTTTATTCACATTTTGCACTGAAGTTTCAAATTTCACCGTAAACGAATTATGAAATTGTCATTGGAGCGCATCAAAAAGTAAATTATAACGCTTTGTTGTATGTAACTTTGTGTTTATCTAGTTCTCTACTTATTTATTCTTCTTCATTTTTATGCAATAGTCTTTCTTTTGGTGTGCAATGGTACCATATTTGAATAATCAACTTGTAAAGTATTACAAAAAAAAAAAATCCATGTTTACTTTCACTCAATCACTAAATGGACTTTTATTGTTGCTATTAAATTGAGGTATGTAATATATATTCCCAATTGATTTCAATTTTTTTTGTGAGATGTCATCAGATCCCAGTATTTCATATGTTCACAAGTACACGATCGTTGAGTTTCAGTCGATCTTCATCCATAAAGAGGGAAGCTTAGTAAGATTTTTAAAAGTCAGTTACGTATGGTTCTTTCTAGATTTGAACTCAGGATGAGCCTAGATTGGATGTCGAGAAGACGTGCATTTGAAGGTTATACCATAGGGCCGACAATTTTTTCGTGTGTATTAACTCCTTCTTAAACTAGAACCTAACAGCAGAAGGTATCAAATAATTTCGATAATGCGTCTCGTAGTGCTCATTAATAGATTTTAGTCTATTAATTCCTTGCATATTATGTTAAACATTCATCTATAATTTAACTCCCCATTCGGATTGTTCGGACTTGTTTAGCAACGTATGTGTATGTGTGTAAGTTTATCACGATCGTTAGAAGTTCTGAGAGGGCACATTAGATCTGGGCCAATTGAGAGTAATTGACCCGTGGTGTCAATTATATTTGTGCTCCACTGTGATATACCTCCTCCAGCGAGGAGGAAGATATTTGTCTCGGGTAAGGGCGTAACACATATGTATTTGCTCACCGAGAAGAGTGCGATTTGTGTATAGGTGTGTCGCAACCGGGGGAAGCGTTAATTCGCATTGGATGGTCATGTTCGATATGCTATCGCGTCACCCGTACATATGTGCCCGTCGTCGTCATTGTCGTCAATCAGTGGTGGAGAATGAACAAGGTTGTATCGTTCGCGGGAGGTCGCCCCTTTCTGCTGCTGCTGCTGGGGGGAGACGGGTAGAACCGAATCTTGTGTATGCAGCGACTATTGAATCTCGTCAATTGGTAAATGTAAGTGATCGACACAGCAGACAAACGTGTGAAGCTACCTGCACAGCGTATAGTCCCCGTCCTGCGATTGATCCGTCTCGAGGCGCATCAGGCTCGAGTGAAAATGTGATCGTGTGTGTACGCGTGATAAAGAGCGTCGATAAGGACGATAATGGGCAAAGTGAAATGGTGGAAGAAGAAAAAGCGCACCGTCCACAGCTATTCACACTTTAAATCACAGGAAAAGGAAAGTGTTAGTGTTGTGAACATTTCAAATGCAGAGGAAACCAAGGGAACTGTCTCCCAGCATAGCAACACGCGCAAAGAACCGAATAGTGGAAATGCTTCCGCCCATAGGGGAGGATCGACTGGCAGGGAAAGAAAACGTACCCGAAAAAGGTGGAAATTGAAGCTGTTTGGCTGCTGTGCGAGTAGAAAAGGGTTAGCGAAAGGAGGTGGTGGAAGCGCTGAAGCGCGGACGACTGATCGAACATGTGGCTGCAGTGCCCTGTTACGCTGGAGTGGTTTGTTATGCTGCTGTTCGTGGTGTCGTTGCTGGCGGTGCTGTAGTAACTCCACCGAATCGTGCTGCCAGCGCAAGGGCGGCCACGATGACGAAGATGTCGATGCTGCGTTTGAGGCGTACAAACTGCAGCTAGGCGGCACCACGGTGGCCCTAGCCGGCTCGGCCAATGCGACTGGTCCCGATTACGATGCGCTGTCACCGTCGCAGAAGAGCACCATACGCAAGCTGAATAAAAACGCAAGCTGGGGCTGGAACGATAGCTTTCGGTCGGTGTCGGATCGGTTTCTCGAATCGCTCGAGCTGGACGACGTTAGCAGCGGGGACAATAGTTTGCGCAAGAAGTTTAGCGTCTGCTGCCGGAAACGGTTGGCCTCTCCGTTTCGGGAGAGCAAAGCGATCCTCGGCGAGATCGAATTAGGTTAGCCTCGAAAGCGCCTGTATGAGCTTGGAACGAAGAGAGACGGTCGGGGAAGGGCTCTCTTTATCACAACCACCACCACCGGCGTAACTGTGGTTGGAATATTACCTCGTTTGGCTTTTGCATGTGATTTTTTTCTACTCGTGCACAAGCATGTTCAACCTTGATCTTACGTACGCAAAAGCAAGGTATCGCACACACACACACACACAAGTGAGATTTCAAATTGCAATTGCGTTTAACTGGATGTAAATTCTAAAAAAACGTTTTGCGTGATAATTGAATTAATCAATCCTTTATGCTTTTTCAGAGGAAAGCAACAGCCCGGAGCTGACGGGATCGACAGGCGCTCTTGGCACCGAGGACGATCCGCACGGCAGTGGAGGTTCGCGCTCGGCAGCGGGCGACGGCTACGACCGGCAGGGCGACGGTACGGCCTCGAATGGCATGCAACACAAGGGCGGAAGCATCGTGTCGTCGCCGGTCGGATCGGCCGGCGGGGCCAGTGACAATTGGCCGTCCCAGTCGGACGAAGACATCGACCGGCTGGTGGCACTGCATCAGAATCGCGCCAGCCTTAGCTCGCTCGGTGTACGATCGGACTCGATGGCGAGCGTGTACTCCGGCGCCGGGGAGGGCCGCTATGGTACTGTTACGGTTCGCGGACAGATCGAATTCGGTATGCAGTACAACTACAAGCAGGGCGCGCTCGAGATCCACGTGAAGCAGTGCAAGGATTTGGCGGCGGTCGATACGAAGCGAAACCGCAGCGATCCCTACGTAAAGGTAGGGGCGGAGAGCGTTTGGACAGATTTGATCCCGGTCTCCATGGGTGGTTATTTAAAACGAGCGAATATTTCAATTTATTTTGTAGGTTTACCTTTTGCCGGACAAATCGAAGAGCGGTAAGCGTAAGACGAAGGTAAAGAAACACACGCTGAATCCGGTGTTCGACGAAGTGCTGCGGTTTCACATGAGCCTGAACAGTCTGCAAACGCGCACGATTTGGATCACGGTGTGGCATTCCGACATGTTTGGCAGGAACGACTTTCTCGGCGAGGTGATGATGGGTCTGCAGGACAAGGTGTTTGACAATCCGCAGCCTCAGTGGTATCAGCTTCAGGAACGGGTAAGGGGGTGTAGCTTCACGCTGGCAGTGGGCGCCTTAAAAACCGAACATTGCCCTAACTTTTGCTTCATTTTAGAGCGAACCATTCGAAGATCTGTCCGCGTACAAGGGCGACATTATCGTTGGCTTAAAGTATGTCTCAGCTGATGCCGACGGGGGCGGCATCATGGGTGCCGGTAGCGGCGTTATCGGTGGCAGCGGTGGCTCGACCAGCAGTGGCTTCGGGACGCTGAACCTGCGCAAGTTTAGCACACGCTCGCTCACGTCCAACTCATCGTCGACCCTTTCCGGCCATAGCAAGGGCGCACTACACGTGCTGGTAAAGGAAGCGAAACACTTACAACCAATCAAGTCGAACGGTACCTGTGACGCGTTCTGCAAGAGGTATGTGCCGGTTTGCACCTCTGCACGTGGGAAGCCCGTTTTAAAAAGGATTTTGCTAATTTGACCCTTGTTTCCTTTACAATAACAGCTATTTACTACCGGATAAGAATCGAAGCTCCAAACAAAAAACGCCCGTTATCAAACGAACGAACTCTCCGGTGTGGAATTACACCTTCGTGTACGAAGACGTTTCGCTGGCAGAACTGTCTGAGCGCGCGCTGGAGCTTACAATATGGGATCACGACCGGCTGGCAAGTAACGAATTTTTAGGCGGCGTTCGCTTTTCGCTCGGAAACGGTAAGTCTTTCGGCAGATGTGTTGGCTGTAGAAGCCACGAGGATGTTATTGTGCTAATTTATGTTTCTTTTTCTTTTTTAATTTATTTGTTTTCATTAAAAAACACCACAATGGGACACTTCAATTTGCTGCAATGGGTTTGTTTTGCTTTGCTTACGGCACAGGCAAACACAATGGCAGAGCGGTTGAGTGGATGGATTCGACCGGCAAGGAGCTGTCGCTGTGGCAGAATATGATTAATCGGCCCAACTTTTGGGTGGAAGGGGCCCTGGTTTTGCGGCCGTCCCTGGAAAATGCTAAATTTTCCACATAATTTTCAGAACCCCCCGTAGAAAGCCGAGGAATCTTATAGTAGAGCCAGATTCCTTCCGTACCCATAGCAGTAATTACAACCGCCCTTGTTCCATTCCCCCAAACACTCTTCTCCATCCTTAGCGCTGTTTGATAGAACTTACGACAAGCATAGTAAAACGAGTTAGCTAACGAGCAAATGATGATATGCGACGGACAAACATATGTGCTGTGTGCTGTGTGTGTGTTTGTGTGTTGCGTGCAGGAGTTCCATCGAGCTCATAATGCACAAGGAGACACACTCACCACCACCACACACTACTAATAATCTAAGATTAAGGAAATATGGAAATAGAATTGTGATGTTGCTTTGCAATCAACCTATATACAATATATAAAACATATTGTGGTTAATAAGAAACCCCTAGGTTAAGGTTTACGCGAAAGATCTTTTTTCGCAAACTAGTAAGATTTGATAAATGTAATTGAAAGGAAAGCAAGGGTGACATCGCACACGCTTTCATCGACCAGGAAAGCAACAATATTGTAAAACGTGCAGAAATTCCCCTGTAGCATGTGGGAAGTGCGAGTGAGACACAATGAAGCATAAGATCTTAAAAGTGAAATGAGAGAGAAAAAAAGAGCAGAAAAGAAGAAGAAGGTAAAATAAATGAAAAAAATTATATATGATCAATCACCTCATGCGAGAGAAGAAATGAATTTTTCTGTGTTCATCTTTACCATCTTATACCGCGATCAATCATATCGAATGAGATTAAGCGAAGGAGCGAGAAAAGGGAGGAAGAATGTTTCGGACCAGAACGTTCAGAACTCTTGTAGGCTATGCAAACAGGAAAAAACACGTGTTCGTTTACTTCGTCACACAATACTAGTACTACTATCAAACACATTATTATGCTCCATCAGAGTGGCCAGACTGTGGAGCCCTAAAGCTCAAGATTGTTGCGCCTCGAAACGATCAGTTCGTCCATGGTACATCCATCTACTGAAGGATTGTTATACGCTCACTAATGGGACAGGGAATAATAGGAGAAGGGAGAAATGTTTGCCTTTTTAAAATGCAACTCTATGAAACAGAATTGAACGAGTATAGAAAGCGTTTAGTTACAAAAAGAAAACACCGAAGCGAAGAAGGTAGTGTTGGGCATAGTGAACCAGCTAGCTAAATAGGGTAGGGTTTGATCGTTTTGAGTTTTCCGTTTGTCCTATTTGCGAGTAGAGAGAGAGAGAGAGAGAGTAGCGTGGACATCGACAATTGATCTTGGACACATATCATATGCGCCCGCTCATTGGTACATCATATGCGTGATATAACATTTCCACCCTCTTTCCCACCCCTCCACCTTCTACTAATACTTTATCAAGCAATAGTCAGTGGACGGCTTCGTTTGTCGAGCGCAGGGCGAGCAGCAAATCTTTTTCTTGTTATAAACTTTTTCATGCCACATATATTGACGCTGATTGTTGTTATACACTTGATTCCTCTTGAGTCTGAATCTGATGTATATGTAATATGCAAATATGTAGACGAAGGGTGTGTGTGTGTGCGGTGCGGTGGGTGAGTGCACCCGCTGCTGGTGTGTGTTTGTATGTACAAATTTGCAACAAGCACACACGCACACAGGCAGAGACGTGGCATAAATGCAGAAGCATAAAACAAATTTAGCGACATATTTACAATTCTTACAAAACAAAAACCAATCAAATGACTGACCATGTTTATATGATATAATTATAATAATGATACGATTTATCACCATATTCGTTTATTCGTAATATGGCCGATGATGAAGCAAGCAGAGAGAGAGAGAGAAAGGAGAGCATTATTCTAGATGAGCCTGAACAAGCAAGTAGTCTTGTGAATCGACCTTTGATCAATTTATTGAACTGCTCTTAAAACGAACGAAGAACGAACGGCTAGAACAGTGTTAATCAATTTACAGTAAACTGAAAAAGAGAGAGAGAGGACAGAAAAGCAGATGTTTGATTGAAGTTATAAAACTTTGAAATAGATACAGATAATGTGGAACTAATAAGAAACAAAAAAACAAACCAACAACAGGACACTTTGAAGAAATTATGATGGGGAGAGGATAATCTCGAAAAACACACACAAGAAAAATAACTCGTGCGCTCGATCGCGTGAGCGTTTTGACTGGTGATTTGTGTGTGCTTACGCATACGTACAATATACACACGTACTTTTGTAAAACGAAAACAATTGTAAAGATAATTCTATTGATAAACAATTATATTATACACACGCGGAACCATGGTGGGGTGGTAGAACAAGCAAAAGAAGCAACAAAAAAAAAACAACCAACCAACTAACATGAATCACGCAAAAAATCTTATGAACTTCGCGAATAGAATGTACTATACTTATATATTTCCTTCTCCTCGTTATACATTACCCTAGCTTGAGGAGGGGAGATTAAATTCATCCACAAACAGACACTCACACGCACGGGAGACAGAGATAGAGCGATAGGAAGAGTTGTGCATGATGTGCACACTAGAAAGATTAGTATTTAACATCATAATAGTAGAATCATTGGCGGAATTCAACCAAACCCGGTCGTAGTCGCTCTACTTAGGGACTCGCGTTTGTTTCGGTAGCGCAGTGGTTCGAAGCGATGAAGACGGACCTTTCAATTGTTGTGACCAGTCTATTGTTGTGTGTAGTTGCTGAATATGACCACGCAGAATAACTAAATCGGTAGAAAACTAGTAGAAAAATAGCATTCTTTACTAAAAAAACAAGAAACGTTGCTCCGATATAGCTAAGGTATACGAAACTCTGATACACCCATCCATTTTTCATCTTCACCCTGTTGTTTGTGTTTGAACATCTGTGTTTGTTGGATCTGTTTTGTTTGTTTTTGTGTTTTGGTTATGCACATTATAAGATTTTGAGAATAGTTTTGTGCGTATTCCGTAGAAAAAAACTACAATAAAACGACGTTTTTGTTTGTTGTTAGTTGTGTTCAACGTTTGAAGAAACGCTTCCTGCGACTATTACCCCCTTTGTCCCGTTTAGTAAAATGGGCTAAACTAGCTCCGGTTATATCAACAGCGAGAATGAAGAGGAGACATGAAATGTAGTATTATATGCACTCGATCAATAATTATTAATACGTAACAAACAATATAAAAACTGTAGTATTCAAAGAGAGGAATATCAATTGATTCAAACGAGTTTGTCTGCGAAAGAGCATTCATATACATACATTCGCTTACTCTGGCACAGTTGATTGGGCCACTTGTTTCGTTTGCGTTTTTTGGCCTTAGGCTAATGTAGGGAACGTTTGCACCGTTAGTTTTTTAACATTTAAAGGGTAATATTTAACCGACTTGTGTAGTATCCGTTTATTTCCCCGTCCCCTGTCGCAAAACAATAAACCGAAGAACCAAATCATACCCATATGATGATGATGACGCTGCTGCTGCTGCTTGGTACAGCGCGATATACAGAGTTTGTTCGTTAATGTTGGCTCAACGCAACTGTCTTATTATCTGATTGATTAGAATGGAGGGCGAAACAAAAGACAAAAAAAAAACACACAACCGCGAGGCAATCAAGAAAAATTAGAAAAGATGAATCGTTAGTAGCTTATAATTGCGTACTTGCACGCACCGCGCTTATCGTAGCTGTTCGGTTCACACGACCATCACCACCATCACCCCATCCCGCGCGTTCTACTTAAGTGAATGCTACTCACATATATATATTGTGCTGTTATGAGTCGGGGAAGTTCAGCTAGTTGTTGCATACCAACTTAATCTTTTTTGTATAAAAAAGCAGTAGTACAATCATTCATTGAAATTTCGTGTAGTGAGAGAAGCGTTAATTAGAACCAGCAACATAAAGCGCCACGATGGTTGAATGGAATAATAGGAATGGAAGGGAGGTTCAAAAAGAAGATGGGGATGTGTAAAGACCCCCAGACAGGCAGAGAGAGAGAGAGAGAGAGAGAGAGAGAGAGAGAGAGAGAGAGA
>KB665755.1:231519-249972 GCA_000349065.1 Anopheles quadriannulatus
AGAGAGAGAGAGAGAGAGAGAGAGAGAGAGAGAGAGAGAGAGAGAGAGATCGTATAAGGATTGACACAAGGATACATTTTGCCAAAGCCGAGGGATTTCAAATTTTCGTTAGACGCGCCGCGTCGTTCGTTGTCGTCGTGTGGAAGAGATGAGATTATTTTCCTTTAGATATTAGTTACATGATAAGTATTACGCACGATTAGTATTATCATTCCCATTCTAGTGTATGCTAACACATTCATGTATCGCTAACGTTATTATTCTTATTAGTGAGGTTTCGATGTATCTGTTTCCCGATCGATCATGATCGTGGGAATGATGATCATGTTGTCTTAAGCCAATCAAGAAAACAAGGGAAAAAAAACTGCTTTCAGAAAGGGGCAGTGCATTTGGGGGGGAGGTCAATTCCTGTGGATGATTTGTTTTCCCTTTTGTTGTTGCTGTGAGCAGCTTGCAATTTCCATCCTTATGAACACACGGTATTATTATACGATGGCGCTGTTAGCAGAAAAGCGTCAAAAATTGTAGATAAATCACTAGCACAGAGCGTCGCCGCATCCCTTGCAAACCAGAGTGGGTTTTGGTGCGGCCGAAAGTAGGCAAACTAGCAAGCAAACAAAACAAAACAAAAACCCAAACTAAACAAACAGCTAAACACAGAAGGTTGTATCTTAAAGATACCTAGCAAAAAAAAAACAACCCATTTTATAGTAGTAGTACGTACTCTCTATACGGTAGTGTTGCTTTTGCGCGCTTTTACGGCACTTTCTCTTTACTTTTGCCTCGTTCTTGTTGTTGGTGTGTGTGTGTGTCGTGAACCTTTGTAGTAGTTGAATTTGAATTTGCGGTGGCCTGGCCCGTTATGCCGCTTCTTGCGCATGTAGAGCTGTAGAGATTTTAGTGTATTTCAGACAGGATGCCAGAAAAGAAGCGACAGCAAATAAATAAATAACAAAAAAAAGGAAAGGAAAAAAGGAAGTGAAAAGCTAGCAAATGTAATGCCTCATCAATTAAACACTAAACACTTGACAGACTGTTGTCACACTGTGCGCAATTTCTTTGCGGTTTGCGGTCGTATATTTAAGCCCCGTTTCCCGGTTTTTGACCTCTTATGAATGATTGCTTAGGATAACTCGGAAACATTTTTGAAAATTATCTTTACTAAACAAACGACCGGGATGTGGGGGCGGGCAGCACCTTCTTATAGGGCAACATCACTAATATTTATCCCTACACAAGCAAGCAGAAGACAGGTGGATGATCACACGTCGGTGAGTCGTTAGGCGCGCGTTACACGTTTTTCATACAGTTCAGTTTCCTTCAGCCTTTCTCAACCTCAATGAAAAGGAACAAATCATATTCGGATGCTCATTATATACACTTGAAACATACAAACAAATATATATATACACATTAAATATATTTATAGCATGTATAAATGCATGATGGTAGCAATTATGAATTATATTCTAAGTAGCTGCCAACACGGAGAATGGAGAGGAAAGCAGGGAAGGAGTGGAAGCAAAGACAGAACTTAGCAAAGGTGTGCAATGAACAAATGATGGACAAACTCCAGACACGTATATGCTGTTTTTTTTAGTTTAATCTTGATGATAATAATGATATGGATGGTGATGATTTTCTTCTTCACATATATTTTACGTAGTTCTTGCAAAGAAAAGCAACTGTGTGGAGCTGTGGAAACATTTTCCTAGCTCAAACTCTTTATGCGCTGTGTGTTGGAAAATGTAAAAAAAAGAAAAAGGAAAACAGAAACAAGTGATTGGTGGTGTGTAAAACAGGAGAAAAGGAAAATTGAAGAAAAACGGCAGAACATATTAAATTCATTATAAGTGAAGGGCTAGCACCGGAGAAAGGAGTCCCTCAGAAGGGAGTTCCTTCTATGCGTGCCACGCGCGGCCAACGAAGAGACGAGGAGGAAAGAGGGAAAACTTACACACATACACTCACACGCAAACACACTCACACACACGTTTGAATAATGTCAGAATTGATGCAATGAAAACCAAGTGCAATAGTATAAGCTCTTTCTTCCTTCCTTCGAACTAGAGATAATATCATCATTTTCCAAATCTTTCTTCCATTGTTGTGTTGCGAGAGAAAGAGGAGGAGAAGGAGAGAGGGTGTGTTGCAGTGACAAAACTTTACTAATAAAAAAAACCGACTCAACAAAAAAAAAGAAACCTGTATTGCACTCTAGCTCTGTGTTTGTGGAATTTTGTGTACGACATGTGTTATATATTCAGATATAATGAGTCTTTGATTAGGGGTGTTTTTTCTTCTTAAAATAATTAAATAACTTAAAAATGTGTTCATAATTAAATGGGATAACATTGTAACATCAGCTGTGAAAGAAAAGAAAAAAGAAACATCAAACACATCGCGGCAATGATTGGGTTGATTCGTTGAGAAACTGAACGCAAGAAGTGCGCATACCGAGCAATGCAGCAGGGGTGTGTAACACGAATAGCATGCACTGTAGAGCTACTTCCGGTACTTACTGTAGCGATTGATAAGCTTGGTTTGTTCGAAGCGGGATAGGGCATGTTGTTAGATGCAAGTTGGTGCGACTTTGGGACTGATCGCTACCAGTAGCGTTAAATCGGCGTGGGGAGTTAAATCACTTGTCACGATTTTGCGCTCCAAAGTGGTGTTGTCCTTAATGAATCGTTTGTCTAAGGTTCATTCGTATGATTAAAAGATGTGCACCATATGAGAGTGAGTGAATTGAATTCTTAAAGTTACAGAAATCAGGATTCAAATCTGCACCAAGAGTGAATCTTTTAATTACCACTCTTTTTGCATTCAGCTCATTCCCTGTCTGTGCCGACTAGTGAATCGCTCACTTTGGATTCATGTTACTCACTCTCTACACCTGCTAAAACCAGTACTAGTAAATGAGTGATATGAATCCGAAAAGTTTGAGGCACTACACAGTATCGATAAAGAATGATTATAACCCCAATGTATTAGTAAAAAATATGTATTTTTATGATACAGTTTCCAGTATAGTACAGCATGATACAGCGTCCACGTTTGCAACAGCATCCACTACATTGGTGAATTTACAGTAGTTTAGAAGTTGCAGAATCTTTAGAGATTCAAGAATCTATTGAGATTTATTAATTTTCAAAGATTGGTTAATTGCAACATTCATGAGTCGCAATATTTGAGCTGCAGATTCAATGATTCATTTTGCAAATTGATTCATATTTTTGAATCTGATTCACACAGAGACCCATCTCTATTCGTAAGAATGATGTAATTCACTTTAAATGTGTTGCCAGTCACTTCGTCGAAGAGTGAATTCGTAAATGAGTTAAATACACTCTTAGTATTTCATGATAAAATTTGACTCTACACATTAACTCAATGTGCATATCACTAAAACTGACCAAAGAATGCACTTAAGCAGCGCAATGGAAATGGGAATTTCGAATCAATTAAAGAAATTTATAACCAAGCTTGTTTACCTTATCAACTATACTAGATTTGTTAAAAGATCCGCACTAAGCCATTTAGTAAAGAAAAGGGTTAAGTAACGTGCTGTTGCAACAATTTGTTCAGCAAGCAGTAAACTCACAGATGCGATTACTCACCCATCTGGTAGGATCGACTCTGATCTCGGGCGATTCGCTTTTTTCGTCTTCACCCGCACACAGACGATCAAAACGATCTTGCCAAGCCATATAGTTCGAGATACGAACCCAGGGCGGCCGTGTTTACCTAAGCAGTGCCTGCTTATAACGAGAGTTACTACGAAACTAGCAACTTGGCTCATAAGTGTAAAGAGCATGAATGCAACATACTAACACATTCCATTGTCGTACTAACACTAAACGCTAGGGGATCACTCAGGTTTTTGGCACAAGGAAGTATTCTTTCTTGAAATTCCTCGCACTCCCACAGCTTATTCGTATTCGTTCACTGCATTTGACGGCCTGTTGTCCGTCCCACTTGTACCCAATTAAGATCAATTGACCATTGGTGTCAATTAAATTGGCGCCACCCCAAAAACAAAAGGCCGCTCGTGCAATGTGACTCCCTCAGCAGTACCTCCCCGGTTCTCACGGAATATGTCCCTGCCTTTAGAGAGCGAATGGGGTTGGAGATCGTTCGGAGAATATCGCTGCAACCAACTACCAGCTCACGCGGGAATGGGAATTAGTATATATGACTGCCTATCAGCATCTTTTCCCGTTTAAACGGCATATGTTCCTTCACAGGGAAGGTTCAGAGGATCTTCTTATAGAGTGTGATCGAGTGGAAAGGTCGTTGGAACAGTCGATTTAAGCGAACTTAAGTGTAGAAAGTGTTGGTAAAATGAATGCATATTTATCGAATACATGTGTGCAGTGGTTTAGATTTAACTTCTGATTTCCAGTGCAAGCAAGGGGACAGTAAAAATGGAGTAAACAGAAAATAATCTGTAAATATTCCTACTTCGATCTCAACCTATAGTTTGTGCTTGGTAAGACACAATTAGTGAGTTAATAGAAGCTTAATATATTATCACATTACACGGGAAAGTAGCGAACGTGGAGTGAATAAATGGAATTTTCTAACAAAGAATCAAAGGATCGTGGTTAGTATAGTGGTAAGATTGTTGCTTGCATACGTGAAAGTGTTGTAAGTAAATAATGAACAAATATTGTACGTTTTTTGTTTATAGCAGTTATTTACATTTATTATAATAATTTGTATGTACTCCAACTCTTAGCTGTATTTTTTTACAGGTAGTTCACCAAATTGCCAAATTGCCAAATTGCCAAATACCAAAGTTCAAACATATTCAAACGATCAACTATCAACCGTTACCGTTTGCCATCGAAAAAGCTGTCATGCCCATGCTCATTCAAATGTATTTACACTTGTGTTCGTTCATTTTCCCCCGCAAACACACAGATACCGTACATCGAGATCGAGTTCCGCGATGCGCCGAAGAAGCGCATCAAGCGCAACCTCTCGCTCAACTGTGACGAGAATGCGAACGAGACGCGCTGCTGCCGGTACCCGCTGACGGTGGACTTTGAGAAGTTTGGCTGGGATTGGATCATTGCGCCGAAGCGCTACGAAGCGTGGTACTGTGCCGGCGAGTGCATGATCAGCTTCCTGCCCAAGTACGAGCACACGCACGTGATGCAGCTCAGCACCTCGGCCATACCGTGCTGCTCGCCGAAGAAGATGAACTCGATCCGGCTGCTGTACTTTGACATGAGCTACAACGTGATCTACAGCACCATACCGAACATGGTGGTGGAAAAGTGCAGTTGTTCCTGAGTTCTTCGGTGCTTACAAATGAGACCCGAAAATTGGACGCGAAAGGAGGGGGTGAACGTGATGTGAAAAGAGTATGCAGCTGTAGGCAAAGGGACAAACCATGAACATGATTACAGAAATGGGCAGAAATTGGCAGAAAAGATGAAAGAAGTAAGTAACAAATAATGCTGGGGGCTAAAATAATTAGAGTAAAGTACAACAAAATAACGACACAAAACAACAAGAAAAAAAACATAAATAGAAAACAACAATAATCAACAAACAAACGAATCAAAAACGATAAAAACATACACAACACACAACACAAAACAAAAGAAATAGACAATAACAGCACAATCCAAACGGGGATAGAGTAAGAAACAAAATTGACGAAAAAAAAAATCAAAACATTGCTACTAAAAAATTCGCTTAAAAAGGAAGATGGTAGAGAAAACAGGAAACGTTTTGTTTTTGTCTTTCAAATCTACTTCTACAACGAGTCTGAGAAAAGTCGGTAACATTTTGGAGCTTAACTAAAAATTAGTCTAGATCGACTTAGCCAGTTAGTAAGGGTAGCGAAATTATAAAAACACATTATCACATAGGCATCACTAAATTTTAGGCAATTGCAAACCAAAAAAAAAAAGAAGTGCAAAATCAAAAATCTTAAAAAACACATTATAAGATGTAAAAGCTTCGCTTGCAGTGTAGTTAACCTAATCATATTGTATGGCTAATTGGTTGGGATCAGTGGCTAACATGCTAAATTTAAAACAAAAAGACAGAATGGTAGAGTGGTAGTGCGAAAGGGAAAGCGAAAAGTGCGATAGGAAAAGAGCAGAGAAAGCAAGATAAATAATAAGCGTGTGTGTGTGGCGTTTGTTTTTTGGCTTCGATAGATTTGACGTACGAGAAAAACCAGTATACGACGCGAACGGGATAACCAGTTATAATACGTAGCAAACAAGAGCAAACAAAATGGAAATGATACAATATGTGATAACTAGTAAGCGGAAACAATAGAATGTATATGGGTTCCTGGAATCGGTTCGGTAGTGACAGCGCAACCGCTTTGCAGTTGACGATGCAAATTTTAGCTTGATTGAGCAAAATAAAAATCATTTTTCCATTGCGATATTTTCGCCGACAAACCGCCGTTCGATTTCAACGCGTAGTTTCGTACTAACAGCTCACAGTTGACAAACATTTGTTCGATTTGTTTCATTTGTCTAGCATGCAGCTAGGCTATATTAAATATTTTATTAAACATTAACACATTACAGTTGTCCTTTTTTTCTAATCAGCTATAATACGTGTCCAAAAATATCAGTTACTTTTCCGGTTTCTTTTTTTGGTTAAATGACTAATTGAGTAATGAGTTGTAGAGAAGGATTAATATCACGTTTGATTGTAGATGATGTGTATAACAGTTTCGATAACAGTCGATTAAATTGAAATTCTTTCTCATCGAGGCACAGAAAGCATTGCAGTGTTTCTTGCACTGCCCTATCACTTGTGTGTTCGTTTTGCGCCCCAGCTCTCACGGGTTGCTCTCCTGATGGCTAAGCCGTGCCTCGCACAGCCGCTTCACGTGCATCTGTCCGAGCAGTTCCGCCTGGCGAAGAATTTTCCGTATGTCCCCCGTGCGCTGGTGCCGGTTCGCTAGCAAATAGGCCGCCTTCAGCTGTCCCGATACGATGTAGCAGTGAATGCGCACCGCCACCGAGCTGGCCCGATTGATCAGCGTCTCGAGGGCGACCTTCGTGTTCACACCGGTACCGTGCCGGCTAATGGCCACGTCCACGGACACGCGTACGATTTCGTCGCAGATCGCCGATACGGCCGGTTCGGTTGTGGCGCTCGTCGTGCTGCTGCTGCACTCGTTGCTCACGATCGCGTCCAGCAGTTTGCCGACGTCTTCAATTTTGCCATGGTTGATGAAATACTTTGCCGTCAGCGCGTACACTCGCTGCATGTCGAGATTGTAGTCTTGTATGATTCTGTGGGCAGGAAAGGAAAGCAAAACAGTTTGATCAATGCGTCACACATTTACTATGCCGTTGCAATGAATTTGATTCTGCAATGAATCTTCAAAGTAGCTCAATCAATCTAAATCTCCCATTTTTAGAATCAATCAGATTTATGAATGACACAAAAGATTGACAAATAAAATCTTGAAATTATCATATCGCTCGAAGATCACTGTAGTTACACTGATTATCGGTCGTTCCTGAGTGATTAGAGGTGTATAAAACTGATTCAGATTCATGAATTCTAATGAATCTTCAAAGTGAATCTTTGCATCTAAATTTCATGGTTTGAGATTAATTAATATTCATGTCTTTGGCAATTTATGTACATCTAAAGATTCGTGATTTGCTAACAAAATATGAATCTCTAAAGGGCCTCCTTTTTTGTAGCTCTTGATTGTAGTGGGGTGAATCTTTAATTTAGACTCTCTTCGGTGTCTCATCAAACGATTCCCGAGTATTACGTTATGGCCCAGGGGTTTTCACTATTTCCCTCTAGTATCTAGTGATGGGAAAAATGAAGTTTTTGTCGGAATCCATTCCGGTTAGCTCCGCAGTTTTCTGGAATCGATTCCGGATAGTTGGCCCGGAATCAGTTTCCGCAATCGATTCCGGAATCGGCTCCAAAATCGGAACCGGTTCCGGAATCGGAATCGGTTCTGGAATTGAAATCAGCTCTCGAATCGGAATTGGCTCCTAAATTAGAATTCGCTTCCAAACGGATTCAGTTTTGGCATCGCCATAAAAATAGGCGTTAGGGTCCAATCATACTACGTATTGATAACCGCAAAAAATCAAAATTTACTTGTAAAAGATCCATTCTCATGGAGATTCCTAGACTGATTTTGCTCCGGAGTCAACTCTAGAATCGGCTCCGGAGTCAGCTCCGGAATCGGCTCCGGAGTCAAGTCCGGAATCGGCTCCGAAAGCGGCTCCGAAAGCGACTCCAGAATCGCCTCCGGAATCGGAATCGATTCCAGCATCGGAATCGGTTCCGTAATTGATTCCGAACACGGAATTGGAATTGGGTAGGTCCGATTCCGAGCTCCCACCTCTAGTAGGATCGTTCTCTATAATCATCCCATATTGATAAAGTCCTAAATGAAAACTAACCAATGTAATGAGTTTGTGAAGAAAGCGAACAGTATGTATAAATAAGTACAACTCCTACTTCAACTACTGCTACATAATGGTAGACCTATGATTTTCGTGTAAGCTAGCCTACTCCTTCGACGATCACATCTACATGTGAGATGGATACTGCCAACTTTACTGTCGCTTTAGATGCTCATGAACACTTTGAGATTCCATTGGAATCTGTTAAAGGTAATCAAAGAATCTTTAAGAAAGAATCAGAAAGAAGCACAACACAAGGAGTGATTCGTTGATAATGCATTTGGTACAATATCATGAAGGAGCTACGAATAGTGTTGGGTTTCACGAATCTTTCGTTGAGATTCATTCATATGAATCTTGAATGATGAGTGATTCGGATCTCGAATCGACTCTTCAAAGGTTCATGGATCTCAAAAAAATCATGAATATCCAAGCATTCATTAATCTCCAAGGATTCATGAATCCCTAAAGATAAATGAATGAAATAAAGTCTCATGAATCTATAAGATTAATAAATTCATTAAAATTCATATACCACTTCATATAGTGATTCGAATCACTGATCATTGAAGATCAATATAAATGAATCGTTACGAAGACTGTATGAAACACAACACCAGCCACCATGTTAAACATACCTGTAAGATAGACCGAAAGCTTCCTCCACGTTCTGGCCACACACAAGCGTCAGGATGGCAAGCTGCAGCTTATCATGGCTGCCGCCAAAGAGCGTTGGTAGTTGAGAAGCTTCACGAAAAATCTGCAATCAAATATTAAACATTACACCACCAACGCACTTCGCCATCAATCCTGTCAGCGTGCACAGGTACACCTACCTTTGGCAGAAGGGCAACCGTTTGGCGGCCTTTCGCTTCACAGGTGGCCAAAAATTTGGTCACATCGAGCTGCAGCAGAATGGTGTTGATGTGATTGTTTAACTCCTTCGGATCCAGCTTCATCAGCAGGGAATGGTGCGTTTCGATCGCTGTGCCGGTGCTGTTCAGCCGCACCTCTTGCCAGTTGCACAGTTCCAGCTCATTCTGCATGCGAAATAATAAATGGAAATTAGTTGTATTGTGCAACTAAACCAATTAAACACTACCAAAACCGATGCTTACCTGCAAATGGGTGACACTGGTTTTGAGATGATGCTCGGCGGCCTGCAGATCGGCAAACGTGCGACAGCCCGTGGTGTAGAAGCGCACGCACGTCATGCTCGCCCGTATCGGATCCTTCAGCAGCAGCTGCAAGCTGTACAGGCTGTTCAGCATGTCGTTCGTCTCGAGATAGCGGCAAGCGTACCGGATGTACTCGCGCCACTCTAGCAGCGTATCGTCAATGTCCGACAGCCGCTGCACGATCGTCTCCAGCTCGCCGTGCTGCAGGTACGGCAGCAGCACCGTCTGCAGGAACACATCCGGTTCAACGCGCTGCGCAAGGATGTAGCGCAGTGCGGCCACCTCGGTCTGGGCGTAGCGCATCAGAAACTGCACCACGCTTGCGTGCGACCCGTACGCCAGCAGGTAGTGCATGGATTCTTCAAACAGCCGGCTGCACAGCACGATGGATGCCGCGTCGTGGCGCGCGAGTCGTTCCGCATTCGGCCCGGGCACGTCCCCGTCAAACTCACCCTGGCACACGTTGCGCAGGTTGGCCAGCGTGCTCAGTATGTTTAGGGCCGGTTCGTGCGCTGCGCCCACAGCACCACTGCCCGCCGACGCGTGCCGAGCGGCATTAACCCTTGCCGTCACGCGCTCGGACGGTGCGCCTAGACGCGCCGTGTACGCCAGCGCGTAAACAATCTCGTTCAGCAGTGGCGGACAGCGAGCGGGACGCTTAACGATCGGTACGACCGTTGCGATGCCCGCCCGCGGTGCCTCGATCATGCGCAGCACCGCTTCGCACTCCGCCTCGCTGGCAACGCGTGGCAGACAGTGGGAGAACTTTTCGCGCGCCGTCTCGTAGCAGCCCGCCCGCAGACAGGCCATACCCCAGGCGGCCATCACACCGTTGAGCGAGAAGCCACACTTGAGCGACAGTTCCAGGGCGAGCGTCCACTTTTCCGCCTTCACGAGCGCATCGCGCAGTTTGCGCAAGCTGCCATGGTTGCTCATCGAGGGGGCGTCCAGCAGCAGCGACTCGCAGTTGTCGTGCACGATCGAGAGAATGATCTCGGCGTGCTCCTTCATCTTCTCGACCTCGGCGCCGCCACCGCGCACCTTCACGCCGAGCGTCAGGTTGAGCAGCATGCGCGCGACCAGCGCATAGTCGATCTCGGGATTCGGCACGCCGGGATGCAGCGGGCGCAGCAGCGCCTCCAGCTTAGCACAGTGGTACAGCAGGAAGCTGGCCATCTCTTCGTTCGGTGTGTGCAGGTTGCAGATCGCCAGACACTGGCTCGTGGACGGTGCGTACTCGTAGCTGTACTCGTCGCGGATCACATTGTCGTACCGTTCGTTGCCGGTCAGCTGCCACTCGTACTGGCTGCCGGTATCGGAGGTGCGCGATTGCGATACGGCGGCCGATGGCGCTGCTGCTGCTGCTGCCGCCACTGCCGACGTGTCTTTCGTGCCCGCCAAATTGCGCCAACAGTCGTCACACACGCGCACGGCAACGTCCTCGTAAAAGCTTTGCAGGCGCAGCTTGCGCTTCGAGCACGAGTGGCACACGACACGACCGCACCGCCGGCAGTGGTGCCGACGGTTTAGCATCGAAAAGGTGCGCCGACAGCACATGCAGTGCAGCGCCTCCTCGTCCTTCACCCACCGATCGCGACCGGGAATGTCTTTCGGCATCACGAACGGTTGTCCCACTTCGCTCAGCGAATCGTAGCTCGACACGCGGCTGACCGGACCATCGGGCAGCGTGTCGGCCGGGCCCACCACATCCGGAAACACTTTGTACTCGAGCGCTTTGCCGGCGTACACGCGCAACAGACAGTCGACGCACTCGTGGCTGATGAACAGCCCATCGTGCACGGGATAGTGGCGCAGTACGGTGCTCGTTTGCGGTTGCTGCTCCCGCTCCGTCCCACTCTGAACGGCGTCGTGCAGGTCGCGAATGTACTCCCGGTGCTCGTAGCAGTGCGCGCAGACGTCCGCCACCAGCAGCCCCCGGATGGAGCGCATCACACCGGCCAACAGCTCCAGGCGCGAGTTCATCAAGCACTGCTCTACGATCAGCAACGGCCGGCTGGCCAAATTCCACAGCCCCTCGTACTCGTCGTGCGACAGATGTTCGAATATTTTTAGCGACAGTTGATACTTTTGGTACAGCGGCTTGGTGGCGGTGTTGCGCTGCAGATAGCCCAGCATGTAGCTGACGACCGGCACGCTGCGGATGTTGAGCATGATCGTTTCGTACAGCTTCACCACGGACTCGACCGGCATCGTTTCAATGATTCGAAACAGCAGCGCAATCGGGGGCTCACTGTCCGGCTCCAGACTCGTCGTCGTCGTCGGGATCACCGCCACGGTCGATGCGGCCGAAAGCTTGTGCACCGCGTACATGAACATCTCCAGCTCCCGCTCGGCCTCGATCGGGTGCAGCTTGATCCAGTCGGCACACACCCGCAGCTCGCCCAGCTCGATCAGCTGATGCAGGACGGTGCTTTTGTTTTCGGCGGAAAACTTCCTCGCCCTTTGCCAACCGGCCCCCTCGGCACCACCTTCATCCGGTGACGCCAGTTGAAGAATGGTGCCCACGCGCAGATACGTTCGCAGCTCGTTCGCTGTTTGCTGCAGCTTGTGGCGTGTTGCCGGCACAATCGTGCACTGCCGGAGGATGACATTTTTGGCCACTGCCGTTAGCAGATGCTCGGAAGCACTGATCCACTCGTTCGCCACCGTGTACTGGTCAACGTTCGCGAGTAATGCCTGCGCTTTCTGCTCCATCGAAACGTCGTCCTCGTTTGGGGGCAATTTTGACCGGATGTGGTCGTTGTCTTCCTGGGCCTGTAGCATGCAGCACGGTCGATTGCTGTCCAGGGAAAAGGGATTGCATGCCTGCTTAGCATTGGCTTTACTCGTGCGATTGTGACTGCAGCCGAACGGGAGGTCCGACGCATTCATGAGCTTGCTATAATTTCCGACCAGCGACTTGTTTGTCGAAGCTTCCGCACCGTTGATTTGAATCGCACACAACTGACACAAGAGCTCGCTTTTGCTTGCAATGTATTCCCACAGGGCAGGGGCATCGTGTAGCATCGGTTTGATTTCCTCGCCCGGGCCGAGCAGCCGCTTGCCAAGCGATTGGACCAGATTGATGCCCAGCATGCTGGCCATTTGATCCATGGTGGCGAACGCTACTTCCTTTGCAAACAACCGTTCCAACATCAGCGTCTGTGCGTCCGTTTGCATGAGTTCGTTAAGATTGGTGGTAAGCGGCTCATTGCCAGTCCGCCGATCGGTTCCAGTGGAAAGCAGCGATTGTAATAGCTTTGTCAAATGTTCCAAATAAAGCTTCACTTTGGCTAACGATGCAGAGCCGCCGCCGCCACACGAGTCCGCCAGCAGTGCGTACGATCGTTCCGGATCATCGGCCGGCGGGTGTAGCAACTCGTCCGCCCGCTCGACCATACCGTGGAAGCGAGCACGCCTCTTCAACACCAACCCATTCTCAACCGCATCCAGCGGGCACACTTCGCGCGACAGTAGCTCCGCAATGGTGAGCCGGCATGCGCTAGCGCGGGCCGTTTTGTGCGCAAGCTGCAGCGTGTCAATAATGTTCCCGAAGAAGGATACGTAATTTCCACTCAGCTGGGCCGTTTCCCCTCCATGGCCGGCAATGCTGCTCGACATCATGCCGGTGGACGGGTGGCAGGCGTCCTTTGTTTGGTGTGCGTTTTTCAGCACAAAATTGTAGATCGCCAGGTTTAGCTCGTAGCTGAAGGGTAAGTTCAGCACGGCGTCTACGATCTGGCTGAGGTGCAGATTGGCCCCGGTCAGACCGCTCAGGAAAGGGTACCGAGCGACGAACCGATCCAGCGGGACCGGGACGCTCGCATCGGTGCCCGGCAGCACCGGTTGCGACTTGAGAAACGTTTCGATCGTGCTGAGCACTTTGGAAATCTCGAACCCCATGGCCGTTTTGCTGCGTATGTCGTCCAGCAGGGCGTCGTTGTTACTGTCGCTCGACTGAGTGCCGCTGCTGACGCGCGCCGTTTCACGCTTGCGTTCGTTCTTTTTGATCAGCGCGGATAGATCGGCCTTCAGCGCCTGCATCTGTTCAATCCGTTCCACCAGCCGGCCCACCGGCCGGTCCCGCAGACTGTGATTGTCGATAATTTGCTTCGCAAAGCTCATCCTGTCGTTCGTGAGACACACGATCGCGAGCGTTTCCGGTGTGGCAAACAGTTTGGTGAAGTGCTTTCGGCTCCAGAAACCACCGTCCGTTGCTTTGCGATCGTACGCGAGGCTTTCCGATTTCGGATCGACCGACAGGGAGCCTTGTCGTTGCAGGTCTTTGTTGCTTCCGCCCGAATTGCTCGATCCCGTCGCAGTCAGTGGGTTTCTGTTCGCCCGGCGGGAAGATTTGTGCTTCGGCAGCGTGCCGTAATAGCCGTACCGGTGCCGTTGCCCGACGGCAAAATCGATCGCAGCGATCGATTCAACGCTCCGGAACAGCTTCGCATTGCCGGACGCGGACGCTGATTCACACACGGTTTCGGTAATGTGGGTCAGTGTGGTGGGCACTGGCGGCATATCGATGAGTCGAACCGGTTGCGTACAGTTCGCGGGTTCGGTCGGTGGCAAGGTGGCTTCCAGGGAGGGCCGTTCGTCAAACAGCGATAAGCGCCAGCAAACGTCGATGACGAGGTCGAGAAGCGTTTGAAAGCGTCGCTTCAGCGTGTCGTCCGCTTCTTGATAGGAGGTGGTGTGTTTCCTCGTAATCATGATGGACTTTATGCTGGACGTTAATGCTCCCAGCAGAGCGGTGCTGCAGAGGAAGGTTCGTCTTTCGGGCAGGTTTGTGTCGTTGCCTATCAGCTCCCCGCGCACGAACAGCATCGTAAAGATGGACTCCATCGCGTGCATGAACGTTTGCATGTCGGTTTCTTTGAAAAGACACTTTAGCTGAGCGTCCAGATTGTTGGTGGTGATAAGGGAAGCGGCATCCTGGGACACGCTGGCCACCGCTTCCTCCTCGATTGCCTTGTACAGCACAAACAGTGCCTGCAGCTCAACCAGTGCCATGACGTCATGCGCATTTTCCGCGCCCGATTCTGGTTCACTGGACAGGGCCGTTATCTGTTCGTGCAGCGTCTGGTTCGTTCGCATCACAGCCAGCAGCTTCGCAAAGTCAACCTCGTTCAGGTCGGTTCGGGCCCGCACCATCATGCTCAGTACGGTTGCGTGCTGGGAAAAGTCCTGCGCCGGCAGCAGCGTTTCGTCGAGCTGCAGTGTTTGCTGTATCCGGTGGCAACGCTGCAGCTCGAGCAGGTAGGCGTTGAGGTACGATTTGGCAATCGGCAGGGCACCGACCGTTTCAACCGCAGCGGAAAATGAACCACCATCAGCTGCGTTTGCCAGTGCCACTTGTTCGATAAAGCGAACATAGTTCGTATGGTGCACATAGAACGACTTGGCGTTGGCTGTGAGCAAGCTGCCGAAAAAGTGTCGCTTTTTGTCGAGCACTTCGCCGGCCTGATGCTGCTGCAGCAGCCCCACCAGCTCCGGCATAAGGTGTACCATTAGCTTTACGCTTTTGCGGGAAAACAGTGCCAACATTAGCTGCTCCAGCTCGATCGCTTTACGTTCGAGCGCCCTCAACAAGAGTGCTTTCAAGTTGCCGATAGCTTTGACGGACATCAGACTGTTGGCAAGAATGTTGTAGCACTTGTTACGGTCCGTTTGCTGCTCGTCGTGCTGCTCAAACGCGTCCAGCACGGCTGCCGTTGCGATCTCGTAGATTGCACTGTTTTTGGCCGATATTTTCGACATGGCCAACAGCTTCAGCAGCTGGCAGGTCGGGTACGGGCTGTGGATCATGTTTTTGCGGAAAAACCTGCGACACTGTTCCGACAGCTCGGTACCATCTTCGTAGTCGTCGAGCGTTTTGTAGTACGCGATGATTTCCTGATGCAGAAAAATGAGCAACAGAGCATTTGAAGGAGCGAGCATTAGTCATCGCTTGCGGTCGGGTAAGCGACCGGGATAGAAATATAAATGGAAGCCACTGCTAGGGCCTACCTTTGCAATCGAATCCTTCTTGTCGACAAACAACTCCCAGTATTCGTTAAAGTTTTCCATCTTCCGCCAACCACTCGGGGACACACATACACTTTTAACGTAAATAAACGCTTCCCACTGCCACTGACTGGCTCAAGTCCGGTTGATGCCTCAACCTCATCTGAGGCCGCAATCGCAACGGAACCTGCACTTGGTTTGCTTTGGCATCAAAAACAGCTGATATCACAATTGTTTAGTCAGAGTTCTTCTTCTTCTTCTTCGCTTTCCTGGTTCGACAAGTCGTCGGCCCACATACGATGGACAAACCTCGGGCGATTGTACATGTATCGAGTAAGTATAATTTGTTTAATTGTAAACGGAATTGAACGCAACACAAACGAAAGAAGAAAAATATAAAGCTTCTTTTCGTTTTCTAATACTTGTTGTAAAGATTTTAGTTATTGAACTGTTGAGTGTGTTGTTATTCTTCCCGCTGTCGGTGTTGATGTTTGTTTACATTTGCAGTGAACGTCAAAAAGTGAGAAAAGTAAGGTGAGAATATATGCAATGGTTGAGAACTTACTCGCTTGTTATCGTAATTTATCAACTTAAAAAAAGTAGTTCCTCGAACAAAAAAGACCTAACATTGCTTCAAATTAATGTATTTTCTTAACAAATCATGTAATGCGAATTTTCAGTAAATTTCGCATTTTAAAACTTCTGTAAACAAAATCTTCTGTTGTCGAAACATCACCATTGCTAGGAATTCAGAACGTGAAATTGATTCATTTGCGAAGCTTTCGCTCCTCTTTCGAAAGCAAAGGACAAGCAAATAGTCAACATCGGTAAATGCTTCCCTTCCGTTTCTATTTGCATGTGCAAAAGCGCCGTTGGAAAATTTGAAAACCACGAAACGAAAATCACCCTGTCCGAAAACGAAGGGTTGGCGGAAGTTGTCGGATCAAAATTGGCCGCTGTCAAACCGCGAGCCGAAAAACAGGCCGTTTGTCGACAACGGGTGCTTCATGCGGCCGCGGCACAACCGCAGCACGTTCGGCATTCGTATTGGCATCTGTCAAACAGCCGTAAACCGGCCCGCTAGGCCCCCGCTAGGCAAAACTGGTTTTCACGAGCTCGCCAACGCTCCAAGGCGGTGCGATTTTCCCTCGCTGGTGAGCGTTTTTGAAAGACGTTGCGAGGGTTTAGAGGGTTCAAGATGGCCGCCAAAAAAATCGCGCTGGTGTGCGATTGTGTTAGTGGACACAATTAAATGACCAAAATGTTGTGTCCGCACAAATGAAACATGAGACGGGGTGTGTACGGCACAAACAGAATATATATTTTCACTATCTTTGGTTTATATTAGTTACACGGATACGAAACATTATAAATATTATCTCAAATAACTACACGCAATGCGGGGAGAGGACGACTGGTCCTGCTCGCGCCGCGATCCTCACTGAGGACGTCACAGGATGACAGCCGTGCTGTCAACAGTGAGCCCTCAGGATGAGGCAGCGGTCTGTCCACAACACAAAACAATAAATATACACCACCCTTCCCTCCATCACCCCCTCATTGCCATATTTACATTTTCGCTCCGCCGTCTGACACTCGTTATAGATGACCATATTTTGTACCGCGACAAATTTTCGGTGGTGGCTTTTTATTACAGTCTTCTTCATTCGCTGGTGGCTTTGAGTCGGGGAAATCGAGAAAGGCCGGTAGAGCGCTTTTAACGGTGCTTTTATTAATGTATTTATTCCGTGCCGGTTCTGATGCCGGCCTGCGTGTCATGCCGATTGATGGTTATCAAACAAGCGTGAAGGTGTAGGTGTAACTCAAAGAAGTAAAATAAAAATTGATCCGATTTCATGTATGGTCATCATTCTTCACTCCATGTGTGAAAGTAACAGAGTAACTGTACAAGTTTTCGGCAGGTTAGTGCAGCAGTTGCAAAAAAGCTGCACATACACCTATGTTGTTTTAATTATTTTTCATGGAAGTGATGTTATTTTTGTTGATAAGCTATCGTAATATGTTATGCTATTTTTAATTTGCCGTTTTAAATCCCTTTTTTCACAAATATTTGTGAAAATGCAAACCGAACATCAAGAGCAATTGTGATGCCAATACCCAAGTGCCACAAATGCACTAAACGACCACTAAACGGGATCTAAATGATTCTAGCTCTCTACCTAAACGGAATATAAAAATATTTCGTTTAGCAGACGGCGACGGCATTCTTAAAATAGCAAAAAGCTGGGGGCGCCATCTGTTGGTGGGATTGCGATATAGTGTAGCTTCCTCGCTTGGAGAGCTTTCTCATTCCCTCTGTACTGTTGTATGATTTCGCATTGAAGTTATGCATCGCTAGAACTAGAACGGCGATACGATTGTTTAAATACTAAACTCTAATGTAAACCACCAGCACTTAAGCAAGTGAGATTTGAGCAATGGTCATTGGTGTTGATACCCAAATATCTGACCACACGACCATTCATACAGATTTTTACTCGGAATGTTTGAATGGTATATAGGCCATAATTTAGATAAAGTTATTCGAAACACTACAAGAAAAGGACAGCAAAATAATGATGAGTTGTAATACGCCATCTATTGAGCAAATCAATGAAGCACGGATCTTTCATTTTTTGCAGTTTAATCTATGGCGCTCGGGTAGTCTATACATCACCTCGCTCGCAAGCATTTTCTAGATAAGATAATTTTGTTCTAATATAATAATTTTGTTCTAATGGTTTGCCAAAAGAAACAACTAGGGTAACTGTACCAGTTTTCGGCAGGCTAGTGCAGCAGTTTCACAAAAATTGCTCACACATCAATATTTTTCATTATTT
>KB665755.1:260747-307997 GCA_000349065.1 Anopheles quadriannulatus
AAAAAAGCACAATTTATTTGATATTTTGGAAAATACGTAATGAAATGGTGTGAAACTTCGTATGTGAATATCAAATAAGTACACTTTCACTACAAAATTGTATTTTGTGAAAAATTTTACCGCATTTGTGCAGAATTTCACGTTTTTAGCTACCCTGCCGAAAATAGGTACACTGCCGAAAACTGGTACACTTACCCTAGAATCAAGAAAAACATTCTTGAAGCATGGTGTATGCTTGCGGAGAACGGTAGCTGAAGAGCGGACACATGCGTTGCCAAAAGGGTGATTAAATACGACATGCTTTACGGCACTATCCGCAGAATCGCCAGCGAGCTGGAAGGCTGGATTAGGTTAAGCTGTGTCTGTTGTAAATCGGAGACAGACGAAGACGGACAAGAAGCAAGCCTAGGCAGAGCGCCATGGAGACTGGTTGGCTTTCTGTACTTATGGAGCATATTGGTGCGTTTATTCTTTTCCGTCGATATGCATTCAAGTTCACAAGGGTGTGTGAATATACCGATGTTTGTAGTTATTCGCATTCTCCTACAATGCTGGTGCACCAAAATCTGTTTTTAGGCAAGCACTTAAGACAAACGCTCACTTTGAAACGAGCACTGCAAGCAAGTAAAGGCAGGGTAGAGAAAATGAGCGAGATGCAGCGATATTCGAACGACAAAAACCCTCGCCATGCTGTACGGGTGCGCACATTGACAGCTAACGTTAACCTTAAAAAAATCATTGTGGGATCCTGCTCCGCACGAAAACGTGGTTTCGTGAAGGAAACAAAATATTTATCCGTGCTAAAATCCGTGCTCACCAGCTTCGACCAGCTCTATTAGCCGCGTGGCACGCAGTTTTACGATACACGATAAGCGCCAGCCTGCGACCGAACATGGAATACGGTGCATTAGCCTAGCGCCCGGCTTGGTTAGTACGGTGTGGAAACAGTGTGCTCCGTGTGCGGACGAGGTACGGCAGCGGTGTTGCTCTCCGCCTGTCTGCCTGCCAGGAGGAAGAAGCAGGCCTGAGCACGATGGCACATGTGGTGCACGGTCGGTGTGTGTAGTGTAGTGTAGGGTGCTGCCGACCAAGTCTAGCTAAATCTAGCAAGGACATCGGATCATATGCGCGTACTGCGGGTTGGGACTGTACGGTGTGTGCGTGTGTGCGTGTGTGTGTGTGTGTCGTATGTGTGACGGTGTGTTCAGTGAGAGAGGCTTCGGTGCTAGCGCATTTACTCCCTATACGGAATTCGGAGCACATGATAGAAAGGAAGCGCCTTCCGGATAGTGTTTCACTTGTACAGACAGGTGCGAAAACCTTTGCTGCATGATCAGCCAGTGGTAGACGGTGGTGGTGGTGTTGCTAACGTTGCCTTTCCAAACCGCTGCCCAGTCGGTTGCGCCGCATGCAGAGGGAATCGCTTGCCCCGCATGTTCCGGAACTCGCCCTGTGCACGGAACGCCGATAACGTTTGCGGCGCCACACCGGTGAGGAATAGAGCAGCCCCCGGGAGCGCGTCCGATAATCGGCAGGTGGAGGAAACGGAACTGAAACGTGTAGCCAGAGCGCACCGTCTTCGTCGTTGTCGTCGTCTTGGTCGTCATCGTCGCCGCCGCTGCTGTCGTGCTTCTCACGAGGGTTACGCGGCTCAGTCTGCTGCCGCACGGTGTGTGGTGGTCGCGAGACTTTGCCTCTGTGTATGGTAGCATATATTATGTCATCAGGTTACACACGGCCAATACACACACACACGCGTAGTGTTTGCACGGGCGCACGGCGATAAATATATTTGCCATTTTGGTGCGGGATTTTTTCGGAGTGTAATTTCGGGACACGTTGAAAAGCGCCTGTGGCCAACGATCGCCATAAGACTAGTGGGGTCGTTTCCACTGTATTGTGGCGAATTCGCTCGGATCCGCTCGATTGTGGATCAGAATTTTCACGTCAATTTTACAGCCACATTCCCTCCCCCTTTCGCCGTGTATCGGTCGTACAGGCGGGTGTGTAGGATGCATGTTGATTATGGTGCTCCCGAAATAAAGTAAAAAATGTGTGCTTTCGAATTTTGATCTACGTGTGTACGACGACGGTGTGCGCTACACGAGGTAATCGAGAACGTCAATACGCGTTCTCGCTCTCGCACGTGTTATCGTGGAGCAGTTCGCTTTCCCTCTCGCTCGCATCGCTGTGCAGAGGGCCCAGAGCCGGACCTTTCGTGCGAGAGAAACATTGTTCTATTTCGTTCGCTCTCTGTCTCTCTCTCTTTCTCTCGCTCTGCACCGCACACTGGTAGGAGCGCCGACTGCGAAAAAGTGCTCGTGATCCAAGGGCTGCTGCGGTGTGGTCAAATTTTGGGTGTGTATGTGTGCGTGTGTGTGTGTATGTGTTGTGTTGTGCACGGTCCTTCGCCCAGCAGTGTCGGGGTCGGTTTGGTGGTCGGTGTAGTATCCCTTTTCGAACTGACACCCAGTGCCAGCAACGTGCTCTCGGATTTGGACAAATGGAATGCCTTTTTCTCACACGCTTTTATGATTTTTGCTTCTCCATCCACACAGTGACGGCGAAGAAGTGGCAGGGGTGAACGGCGCCGGGGGTGTTGGCCGGTAAAGTTGTTTTCTTTGTGAACATTTTGGTTTTTATTTTTTGGGCAATTATTTTGTGATTGTGACCACCCGAATTTGCGGTGTGCGAAGAAGAAGAAGAAGCAGAACGGCGTGCTAACCGGAAGCTGAGCTTTTTGTGAAAGGAAGCGCAAGTTTTACACACACAGACACGGCAGCGCGCGCTTGGGGCACTTGGGTCGCGTTGCGCCGAGTGGGTTTGTTCAAAGTTTTGTGTGTTGTGTGTGCGTTTATTTTTACTCATTTACAAATTAACTGAGAGTTTTGGTGTGGAAGCAAAACATACGCGAAAACTCGTCACGTCAAATCTCGAAGCTTGCGCGATCCACCTAAAGAGAGCCGTTTCCGCTAATCGGAAAATAATTGCAGCGAGCGAAAGCAATGGCATCAACACAGGTATCACATGGAACCAGTGTTAGCAACGCAGCAAATAACAACAACAACAACAACAACAACAACAACAACAATACCAACAGCAGCAACAACAACAACAACTCAAGCTCTTCGTACGCCAACGTGTTGTTGAATCTGAAGGAGCAGCAGGGCAAAGACGTTTCGCATCAAGCCGACAACAACAAGGAAAACATTGGCAGTGAGCGACCGGGCAGTGGTGCACCTCCGAACAGTAGCAGCAGCAAAGGCAAACCGGTGGCAGGCAAAGAGTCGGTAACGCTCGGTACGGCTACGGCCCACAACCCCACAAACACTGCCGCGACCGGATCGGCGGCCACCAGCACCGCACCGATGGCAGACGAGGCAAAGGTTCCGCTCAGCAATGAGCTGGATGTGAAAAACAACACGCCCGACGAGCTGGAAGACGATGCCAACTTTGTCCCAGTGGTGTCGCATCACAAGCGCGATCGTAAGGCAAAGGCGGCCGCTGCCGCTGCTGCCGCCGCCGCCGCCGGCGCTTCAACGCCACATGGTGGCCCGAAATCGTCCGGAGAAAAACAGTCAGCCGCTGGAGCTGCTAGGGGGTCTGGCAGGCGCCCGGCGGCTCCAGGAACGCAAACGCACGCAGGCAAGCAGGGCAAGCTCTCACACGAACGTGGTGGCGGACCGGACGAGAAGGGCGGATCGTACCGGAAAGATTTCGGCAAACGAAAGTCGAGCGATCGCAGTCGCAATCTCGCGAATGCGGCCGGCGAATCAGCAAAGGACGAGAAGCTGCACGATGCGACGGCGGAAGGTGGCAGTGCCGGCGGTGCCAGCGGCACCAGCGGAGCACCCGGGAAGCAGCTACAGCAAGCGGCCGCTCCCGGTGGTGCTGTGGCCGGTCCGGCAGGCTCGCCATCGGACGAGGAAGACCGCGGCAAGGAGGATGCGAAGAAGTTTGTTGAAGCGCCACTGCCAAAGGTGAACGCATGGAAGGTAGGTGGTTGTCGCTTTCGCTTTTCTAAGAATGTTCCGTCGTGTGTGTTGGCGCACTATCTGTATGGTTTAATGTTATTAATGTTGTCTGTTACAACCCTTTTTCTTGGCGCAGGTCACCCCGTCCATAGAACCGGCTCCGATTCCAGCGAACGATACACGTGCCCAGACCAAGTCCAACACAGCCAAGGTAGCGCCAGTAGCGGCGCCCAGCTCGACGGCTGCCGCTGCTGCACCTGCCGTCCCAAGCCCAGCCAGCGCGGTTGCAGCTGTGGAAAAATCGGATGTTTCAAGCGCAACTGGATCGAATGAAAAGCGGAATGTACAGCCGAAACAGCCAACCAAAGCTCAAGGTAAACCAAGGCCACAGGAAGTTGAGGGCGTTAGGGCTGGTACACACATTGCTGATAACGGGCTGATCGCTGATTTGCAAAACTGCAAGCCAGCTAATGTGGATGAATGATGAAGTAATAGCGATTTTGTTTTCTATTTCGTTGTAAACATTACACAGGAAATGGCAACCAGAAAGCAATGCCCAACGACCCGAACGGTAGCAAGCCAGCAGCTCCGGCCGGTGGAAAGTCTGATAAAAAACGTAACAACGCAAAGGTGGGTTTCGGATTTTGCTGCCAACCGTTGGGCGGGGGTTATTTTTATGTTTTTATTGATTGCTTACAATTGTCACTTCCCCTAGGCTGCAGATTTCACAGCGAACAGTGGAGACTGGCCAACACTGGGCGAGAAAAAGAACACCCCAGCCGACGGTCCCAAGAAGGGTGGATCGTGCGAAGCGAGCGCAGAAAAGCAAAACGCTGCTTCGAAAGCAACCGGCTCAGCAGTTTCGTCCACATCGACGGCCGGGGTACAGCCAAAATCGTCAGAACCGATGAATGCTCCACCAGCGCAATCGTCGTCGCCGAAGAAGCACCAGCAGCCAGCGGATGTCCCAGTTCCTGAAAGCGGTCCAAGTACCTCGAAGAGCACCTCCTCGACGAACACTAGCAACAACAGCGCCGTCGTTAAAGATAATGCTACCAAAACAGCGGATGGAGCATCCGCACGTGCTTCTACTGCCCGCGCTAATAATCAAACCGGTCCGAAATCGACCAACGAAGAGGGAGGAAAGAACGCTGCGGCACCATCCTCAACTGCTGCTGCTGCTCCACCGAAACAACCTGCAACGGCATCCAGCACGACGTCGAAACAGGCCAACTCGGATGGAGCTACTACTGATACCGCCGCCTCGGAGCAAGCGACGGCCACCACTTCACAGAGCCGACCGCACAGCCGAGGCCGTGGAACGGCAGCTGAAGGCGAGGTAAATGGGTCAGCCGCATCCGCTAGCAACAACACGCGCAAGGGCCCGAAACCGAAGTGGGTTCCGCTGGAAATAGAGCTGCCGAAGGCGCGCGAAAGACGAGCGCGAACGCCCCGGCACCGGCGGTACGACGACTACGAAGAGAGCGGTTGGCATCAGCATCAGGATTCGTCGGCCGGGGGACAGCAGTCAGCCGGCCAGGCGCAGCATGCTAACCAACAGCCACAGGCGCAACAGCAGCAGCAACAGCAGCAGCCGCCGCAGCAGCAGCAGCAGCAGCAACAGCAGCAAGCGCAGCATCAGCAGCATCAGCCGCAGTCGCACCGGGGCAACGGGGCTCCGCCGGGTGGCCGTATGCCTAGAGGGCGGACTACCCGCGGAGGAGGCGGCGGTCCGCCGGCTTATCGCGGTGGCAGAGGCGGCAGTGGCCGCATCGCTACCGGACGCGGTGGAATGAACTTCGGCTACAGACGCGGGGCGCCCATGCGCGGAGGAGCCAGCCGTCATATGAACGATCGGACCACTGCCACAACGGGTGCTGCGGCCGGCGTCGAGAACGGTGTGGTTGGCGGCATCCCGCTTGGAACTGGGCAGGATTTCCAAGACTTCACCGCGGTGAACACCAAAATCGGTACCGACCAGGCGGCGTTCATCATGCCTTATCTAAGCACGTTCTACTACAACGGTGCGCCATTGATAGGAATGGATCAGCTGAGCATTAAGGAGTGTATTAAAAAGCAAATGTAAGTTGGCCGCCTTGTTCTTACAAACCTTCTGCCGTCTTCCCACTAACTTTTTTTTTCTGCTGAAACTAATTGTTCACTTTTATTTCCTTTTCTTGTCGCTTGGCACAGTGAATATTACTTTAGCGAGGAAAATCTAAATCGTGATTTCTACCTGCGGCGAAAAATGGACCCGGAGGGCTTCCTCCCGGTTACGCTAATCGCATCGTTCCATCGAGTGCAAGCGCTCACCGACGATATTGACATAATCACCGAAGCAATCAAGGAATCGGAAAAGCTGGAGCTGATCGAAGACTATAAGGTGCGCACGCGCGTCAACCCCACGATGTGGCCAATCGATCACTCGATCACGATCGTGAATGGTGCGATGAACTTTGGAGTTACTTTCGCCGACCAGCAGCAGCAGCAGGACCGGACGTCGGCGTTGCCATCGCAGACGGTGCAGGGAGAGCACCAAGCGCCAGATGCTAAACCGGCCGGGCAGGAACAGCAGCAACAGGGGGCGGCGGCGTCGGCGGCGGTTTCTGCGCCGACATCGGTTCCGGTCGCTGGCGACGGTGCCGATGTCGCCGCCGTGCCGCAGCTGCAGGTGGCCTCGAAGATCCTGTCTAGTATTCCACCACCTCCGTTACCGAGAAATATTCGCAACCCAGTAAGCAAAGCGAGCAAAACCGTGCCGCTGCTAATACCGTGCGTGAACGTAGCGCCGATGGTGAAGCCTTGCTCCGTCAAAGAGGTAGCGCAGAAGACCAATGCTGCCCCTGCCGCTCAGCCGCCGCCCGCGGAGAGTGGGAAATCGGCAGAAGAAAACTTAAACCCCGACGTGCCGGAATTCGTTCCGGCGGCCGCGCAAGTAGAAAATAAGCCACCGAAAAGTAAAGCGAACGAGAAAAAACAGCCCAATCCACCACCGGCTGCTGCTGGCGGTGGGAAGAAGGGTAAGGCGGCCCAACAGCATGGGAGTGGTAGTGAGGGAGGCAAGGAAGGCAAACCGGTGAAGGTGGAGGAGAAGCCTGCGGCAGCAACCGCGCAGCCGGAAGAGGAATCAGCCGAACAGCCACAACCAGAGGCCGCCTTATGGAAGGAAGTAAAGAGAAGATCTCGGTCGAGTCAATCTCACCCTCAGCAAGCACCAGCGCAGCAGCAGCAGCAGCAGCAGCAGCAACAGGCAAAGCAGCAGACAAAAAACAGTAGCGCTACCAGCAGTGTCAGTGGACCGCTGTCGAATGACATTGCTGGTAGCAAGAAGGCTGCATCGATGGAGCAGCTCGCAAAACAATCATCATCGCAGCAGGCGAAGCCCCAGCAGGGTGGCAGCAACGCAACGACGCAACAACTGAAGCAGGACAACCTGGGCACCGCACCGGCAGCGGCGGCAGCAGCAGCAGGAGCGAATGCTGCGTCCACCACGGAAGAGCGCGAAGAACTTGACTTCCAGTTCGACGAAGAGCTGGACATACCGCGCAGCTGTGGCGGTCGGGTGAACCATTTCACCGACAACTGGTCGGAGGACGACGACGAGTCGGATTACGAGATACCGGACACGGAAATCAACAAGCTGCTGATCGTGACCCAGATCACGAACCGGCTGCCCAAGCACGATGGGTACGATCGTACGGGCGATTTCACGACGCGCACGAAAATTACGCAGGACCTGGAGCGCATCATCAACGATGGGCTGTACAACTACGAGGAGGATCTGCTCACGAGCAAGAGCGATGGGCGGCGCGGTGGCGGCTACCATGGCTATCGGACGGTGAACCTCATCTCGCAGGAGGAGTACGACAAGCTCGTGACGAAGCCGACCAAGCTGGCAACGCTGGAGGTGGCATCGCCGCAGCCCTCGGCGCCGATGGCACCACCGAGTGTGACCATCGCATCGCCGCCGGCATCGTCGTCGCCACCGTCGTCGGCAGCGCTCAACGACAGCAGCATGGTCGACGATCAGTCGCTGCTGGACGTGAGCGGGCTTAATGTGAGCACCGCCTCGACGACCACCGGCGCCCGGCACAAGGCGCGCTTCTACGCCGTCAACAAGGACGAGTTTGTCGATCCGATCACGCCCCGCAAGCGCAAAACGCGCCACCTTAACAATCCACCGGTCGAGAGCCACGTCGGCTGGGTGCTGGACGCGGTGGAGCATCGGCCCCGCACGACCAGTATTGGCAGCTCGGCCGGCACGAGCCCGACCGCGTCCAGCTACGGCTCACTGCCCCACAGCCTGCCGGTCTTTCAGCATCCGTCCCACGCGCTGCTGAAGGAGAACGGGTTCACGCAGCAGGTGTACCACAAGTACCACAGCCGGTGCCTGAAGGAGCGCAAGCGGATGGGCCCGGGTCAGTCGCAGGAGATGAACACACTGTTCCGGTTCTGGTCGTTCTTCTTGCGCGAGAACTTCAACAAGAACATGTACAACGAGTTCCGGCAGCTCGCGATCGAGGATGCCGCCGAGGGTTTCCGGTACGGGCTGGAGTGTTTGTTCCGGTTCTATTCGTACGGGCTGGAGAAGAAGTTCCGGGCGCAGCTGTACGAAGACTTCCAGCACGAGACGGTATCAGACTACGAAAATGGTACGAACAGCGGGGGGCGGCACAACTAATGTTGTTTGTTCTAACACAAATGTATATTTTTTTTTGGTTTCTTCTCCCCCATACTTCATAGGTCAACTGTACGGGCTGGAGAAATTTTGGGCCTTCCAAAAGTACTACAAAAACGCTTCCAAGCTCACGGTAAACCCCAAGCTGAAGGAATATTTGGACAAGTTCAATTCGATCGAAGATTTCCGTGTGCTGGAACCGCAGATCAACGAAATGCTTGAGGGCGTCGGTACTCTGAAACCGTGTCAAACGAAGCGCCGCCCGAGAAGCGTTTCGGAGAGCGAGGGTGTCGCGGTGGTGGTCGGTTCTGCACCGGGACCGTCGCATGCCGGTAGCCATGCTTACCAGGCCGGAGGAAGTCGCCGCGGTGGCAGCAGCGGAAGTGGAGCTGGTTCATCGAGTCACAGCAATACTGGTCATTACACAAGTCGTAACCGGTGAGTACGAAATGGAGTGAAACTAATTTGAACTACATTAATAACAACACCTTGTATCGTGTGCGTCGATAATGTTGAGAAAAACAAAGGCATTGGGTTTTTTTATTGCTATATCCACACGGCTGATAGGAAAGGATGTATGTACAAATTGAAATATTTAAAATTGTTCAACACACATAGCACGTGATCGTGATGGAGACGCCTGGTGTCTTGAGTAAATTAGAAAATCTACTAGTGGCGACCTTTTAATGATTTAAGTTGGAGAGTTGAATGTTTTTACAGACACGTGCTTAAATTTCATCACTCATGTTGTTTTCTTCCCATACCTATTCCACAATACTACATCTTCATACATGTATTATACACTTTCTAACGACAATTTATTTTACCTTGTGTGTGTTCTAGATGCGATTCAACGGGAAACAGACCGGTGGAGGTATCGAACCGGCTACGCACCCGCACCGGCTCCTTCGGCGACTCAACACAGGTGATGCGGCGCAGGAGCGGATCGGCAGGAAATCGTGTAGTGCGCACGTTTAACAACCCGAGCAGCAGCCATCGTTCCCTTGCCTTTCTTACCCGTAGCAACATGCAGCAGCCCTCCACGTCAGGTAATGTAGGTAGCAACAGTAACATCAGCAAACATCAGCAGCATACCTCACAGTACGCAGCTGGTGCTCACAAGGCAAAGCCGTACAAAACGCCGGCGCAAAGTAGTAACAGCAGCGGTGGTGACAATACGGCCGGACCGGCGCCCGACGGTGCAATGCCGAGCAGCAGCAACAACAACAACAACAACAACAGTAAATCTAGTGAAAGCAATGTTCATAACTAAAGCAGTGCTAATTCAATGCTGCAGGGGACAAACTATCCTGATTTAATGTGAGTAATCGCGGTCCGAACGGCTATTTCTCAACCGATGTTATGAGAAGGTAGTTAGTTTTGCGCCGATGCGAGTTATGCCGCACTAGAGAGAGAGAAAGAGTTACGTATTAGTAGCTTTCTTTTGCACACTGCCAGACAGATACACACACAGACACAGATACACACACACACACAAACGCGCTCACAGTGGATGTTGCGCGAGTGGATGTGTGTTTAATTTCCTGCCCTGTGCGCTCTCGAAGCAAGGTCTTCGAAAGCAGACTTGCAACATGGCGCTGCATGCGGCATGTTAAAATTATGATGTTTATTCTTTTTTTTTGCCTCAAATCCCCCTTTTCATGCCATTTTTTTAGCTGAATGGCTGAATCTTATTGATGTTCCTACACACACAAAGCAAGAGAAAAACAAAAACAACCCAATAACGAAACCTGTAGAGGAATACTAGTATTTCTGCCCCGATATTAAACCGCGCGCGAACTTATCGAAGTAGATACGCGGAAGGCCTCTACGCGAAACCGCCCTGTAGGTGTAAAGTTCATTGTATTCGCACTTTGATGGTGTGATCCGGCAACAGGAGACAAGCAGGAGAAACACACGAAGTGTGGCTGCGTAGTAAAACGATAAAAAGTACGAAAAAGAGTAGACAGCAGATACAATAAAACTACTCAGGCATCTCTGCTTGGCTGGTTACACGCCCCGAGGCTTGTATTTTTAGGCAGTACAAGCCGAGATGGGGGAAGGCTTGGCGCACCGACACCCTATCCAAATTAGAACTCCCATACATCCGTCGTACACCACACGGCTGGTACATAATGATAACTGCACCGACGTTTATTATTATTGTGTTTTTTTTTTGTTTGTTGTGGAGCCATAGTTGTACATGGATTTGTGTGTGGGTGTTCAAGTGTTAAGCTACCGGCTTGCGTTATGGGTAGCGTAAATGGTAACGTGTTTGCTTTGCAAACAACAAGCTGCACGTGTACCGGTTGTGCACATGTGTTATTACGAAGTGGGTGGAATAACACTTAAGTGAAAGTATAAAGCGTATATACTTACCGTGCTTTAGATGTAGTGCAGGACTGTAAAGTGGAAAATGATTGAATTTGGTTTTGTGTGTCTGTGTTTAGGGCGGCCGTTTCTGTGGTGTGGTCCCCCCGCCCCGCACGATTTGTAGTCAGCCGTGCAAGAATAACACAAAACACACGATATCTGTGCGCTAAAGAAGAACACAAAAACGCAAATGGGGGTCTTTATTTAAACACGCTATAATCAGGTTTGTTAGTTTTTGTCAGGGTGAAATTGTTGATTTCCGTACAAAATAATTCTGTGACCGTGCTCTGTAACTCCGTAACCAGAGGTGTACTAAGAATGCAACTATAGAGGAATTATTCAAAATTTGCGAATGAGGCGCGGTCGGTTTCTCACGTGTTTGATAAGTTTTGTACGCCACTCATTTGTTCTCACACCGTTGTGCCCTGATCCTCCCTATGCTTATTATGCTTTACATCTACTAATTTGTGTTAATTTTTGCGCTCACACTGATGCGCGCGCCTGACACTGATAGTTGTGTGTTTTCTACTATTGCTCTGTAATTGGTATGTTTTTTTTTTTTTCAATTGGGCCTATATTTTTATCGTTGAATGTTCTTTTCTTTAATTTACGTTTATAATTTTTTTTTCTGTGGGATTATTGAATTTAATGTTCGATAAAAGAAGTTACTAGAAGTGTAAGCGGAATGACTAAGAGATAAAATTACACATACACAACTTCTTAGTACGTAGGTGCAAACTAATGGAAAAACATGAAAATGCAAAAAAAATCATAAAACAAAGATGATGAGCAGGGCCGAAAGTAAATAAAAAAAATGTCGAAAATCGTTGCTAGCTACAAATAGATTCGGATTATGAAAGGTAAAACAACAAGAAAAATTGCTGAGCCGCAATTAATTAAACTATAAATATAAATATAAATATATATAAATCGATAACTGTAAATATTATACTTTATATCAGTCAGTTTACATAAAAAATACTTTGTAAGATGATTTTGAAAGGCGTTCTTCTTTCTCTTCGTACACTAAAATTGATGACAAAAAATTGAAAGTTTAACATGTTTCACCTGTTTTAAATTTTGCAGCAGCTATGACTTTAGTGGATGACGTGGCTGGCCATTGGAAATTCTTATTGGAATTCCGAGGAGCTTTGTCTGAAATGGTGCCGTAGAATCCACTTCCCATTACATAAATTTGACTTCCCGCAAGAAAGAGCCAAGAAACAACCCCATAAAACCCTGTCGTATGTCTTAATCAATATTGTCAGGAATTCCCAAACAGGTCACAGTGATCAATTAATAACTATTAATTGCAAGACTATTAAGGCAACATTATTTGGGTGTAATACAAGTATATTTTACTCTTATGGTGCTCTATACAAGATTGCTGGATATATAAGATCGCACGTTACTTGATTACATGGTTCTTCTTCTTGTTCTATTTTGCGTAACGTCCTACGCGGACATGCCGGCCTAAAATACACAGGCTTTCGAGACTTAACACTTTAAGCGCCGTGTCATATAAATTCGCATGACGGTTTTGCTCACCGTTCAGCTTTGCATCTGACGCTCAGTGATTCTCTTGAGAACGAATGAGGTAGGAAAGAGAGAACGAGAACGACATGTGGTACGCCGCTTATCGCAATGAAATAAAAGAGTGATAACAATCGCACGAGAAACAGTCGCTCCCATCGCTCTCTTGCCATGCGCTACGTGCTCACTCAAAACTGTGACGTCAGGCTGGCGATCAAAGTGTTAATTCATTACCACGCAGCCGGATAGTCAATCCTTGCTACGGGGGGACGGTCCATTTTAGGTTTGAACCCATGGCGGGCATGTTATTGAGTCGTTCGATTACTTGGTTAATATTTGTTTTACGTTGATGTGCCGCCCTCTATGCGAATCAGATGGCATTATTATCTTTCAGCCAGGATTAGTAAAGTAAATCATGGGAATCCTACATGAATGTACTAAACGTAATGCGTATAGCCTAGCATCAAAGAATCACACAGTATACAGTATACAAAAATATTTATCAGAATGAACAAAACAATATATTTTACGTAAGCTGTGGCCTGAGTCTATCCCTAACACATTTTTCGGTTAATTGATGTCAAATAGATGGTAGTTACTAGTAAAAGTGCTACACATAGCTGAAAAGATAAAACGTGTATTTAACTGAACGAGAGACAGTAATTAATTGACGTGTACATTAATTGATCGAGTGACATATCTCTAAGGTGAATCATCAAGGGACCATCAGCCTAGAGAGACATTCAGCCTCTTTCCCAAACTCGATCGAAGTGGTTGTCAAAAACGCCATAAAATGGTGAATTCCTTGGATGTGTTTTACCATTTGGCCATTTTGTACGCACATTTGTTTGGGAAAGTGGCTGATTCATGTTGAGGAAAACGGGTGTAAGTAATTACTACAGGTCGGTCCGTCCTGTGTACTTTGACAAATCTTCATTTGACTGCTAGTGAGTCCAAAGTTACTTAGCAACTCATACAAAGTCCGTAGCAACCATAACTCCTTATCTGCCAATCTCCATCAGGGACTCCATCTTAGAGAGATTTCACTGTAGTACCTAAGTGTAAATGATTACCCGAAGTTGTCAGCATTTTTACGATTGGAGAAAACCTTAAAGCATGGGCACATGGACGGCTCAAAGTCTCTCTAAAAAATGCGTACATGGAGCGTACTCGTTAGCTAGTGTGATTTGGTTCTCCACTACCGCCATCTAGCGGCAATAGGTGAAAGAGACCAAAAAGTGTTAGGCTGGAAATAGACGAACCGAGATCGTCGCGGTACCGCGAAAATTGCGTATGAGCATGAGCTGGCAATTCTGTTATAAAATCACAGATGACAGATAGGCGAGATAATCGCGGTCCATGTATGGAACCATCCGAGGTCTGGTGGCGATTGAATGTGCCAAGAGAAATTTTTTTTATAAATTTGCGAATCCAATTATTTATTTAAAAGAAATACAAAACTCGTTTCTATACACGTTTTTGTACTCACCAGAAAAAAGTAAAAACAATCGGATCGCGCTACCGCGAAAATCTCAGGAATACCGAAGTTGGTTATCTCTGCGAAACAGCAGGCGCGATCGGAGGCGCGGAAGATTTGACAGCCTAACTGTTCTACAACTGTTATAAACAAGGAACGAATTTCGCGGTACCGCGACGATCTCGGTTCGTCTATTTCCAGCTTTATGTGCCATTGAGTGAATGCTCGTAGTTTTACTATCATTTAATCATTTTTTCATCGTTTTTTGATGATGAAAAGATCACATTCATAACAAAATCGTACTGAAAAAATATTTTTGAGAATAAAAATTAAAGAATGGTAGAGTTGATATTTCCGGCCAGCTGTCGCTAGATACTAAACTTCAAAATTCAACAAAACGATTACGCTTCGTTTACCCACCCTTTTATGTCTGTAAACAAAGCTTCTGTTTGCCTTATCCCATTTTCCAATGAAGTTTCCAACCCAATTTCTCAATCTCAATGTTTGTTAACAGAGCAGGAAATCCAATAATTGCTTGTTAATCATCATGTTTTATTGATATTTTCGTGTCAATACAACTGTAGTAGTTTATGGTTGATTTGTTGTTGTTGTTGTTGTTGTTTTGCTGTTTTGGTTTGGTTTGTTTGTTTTTTAATTTCGTTTTTATTTGGATTTCATGGTTCAATTGTTTCCGCTTATGCTGCGATTCCGTGCATGCCTTCTTTCCGTGCACATAATTAGACTATTACTGAGTCATCTCGTTTCCCAAATTTGGGGCCTCATTTCGCAATATGCAGATATATATGTGTGTGTGTATATATATTTAATTCATTTTAAAACAGCTTAGCACATTGTAGTTGCTTCTCTTGTTCTTCCCCTCGCTTCGTTTATAGCAGCTATTGCCTGTCGCTATTTTGTTTCTTTCTGTTTCGTTATGTTTTTTTTCTTTATATCGTACTTGTAAAATTATAGATTTGCAAACATTGGTTTGGTATATATTTTTCACTCTCTTTTTTGTGTTTTAATGTAGTTTGTTGTTGCCCTTGCAATTGTTTGTGTATGCTGTGTGTGTGTGTTTGTGTGTTTGTGTGTGTGCGTATGTTGTATACTTTCTTACGTCTAGTAGTTTGAATTGAACTGTACTTTTGTAAACAACTGTACACACACACACATCTCCAAATAGTCCCACGTCGGTCTAATCACATGTTGAGTGTTGTGAGGGTTGCCTTTTTATCGTTGTTTAGAAAAGTGCTGTTTAAGTGTTAAAAACGAACCAATTATCAGCCAAATCACTCCAATGTGGCGAGGTGTTTAACTAAAATGTTTTTAACAGTGTTTTAAATAATGTATTTTGTTGTATTCAATTATGGGGTAAATCATTAAATATGTGTTTATTTTTTGTTTCTGATTTGATGGTGGTAGTTTAATTCATCTGTTTCCAATTCCTATAGGACGCAGCGTCAAGTAAACTATCACCGGTTTAAGCACAGGGCTACATGTTTATCTCAATGTAATGATACACATTTTTGGGGGGTGTGTGTTTCTTGTCTTTTTTATTCTCCTTTTATTTGTTTTTTTTTTTTCATATGTGCGTCTACATCTATAATGTGCTAACATGTGTTGTTTATGTTGTGTTTTTATGTGTGTCTGTGTTTCGGTTGTTGCAATGATGGAGCTTCCTCTTGATTTTATGAATGTTTCGCTTACATTATATACCCTTAGCCTGTGTAAGTGTATGTTGCTTTTTTGTGTGTAGTATATTTTTCCCACTGTTTTTGTTTTGCTTTACCTTATTGCATTTAACATGTTAGTTTCATTGTTTCGCTTCCTTTCGACTTGGTTCAGTCCTCCAAAATAGGGATGAGAGTAAGTGCAATGCACCTCAATCCGGTTGCTCATTTAAATGTCTTGCGGAGACGATGTGCTTTTGGTTTTGTATGTGTATGTATGTGTGTCCTGTTATATTTTTCCTTCTTTATCCATTCTAATTCACTTTCCAACTTACCCCGAAATTGCATTTTAAAGTATTAACGCAGAATTTTGCGCACTGAACATTATCATGTTTCCTCACCATTATGCTAAGATTTACCCTTGCCCTTTCTTCTTCTTTCAAACCATTATTATAGCAGCAAATATGTATGTGTGTGTTTTACAAACAGTTCATTGTTTCGTTCCATTTATAAATATAATATGTTTGATTTGTTTGTTTGTTTGTGTTCTTTTCTTTTCTTGCTTCTTGTTTTGTCAATATTTAATCATAATGTTTGTGTGTTGTAGTGGCATGTATTATGTATTCTTTTGCCTTCTTTTTTGTGTACCTTACAAATAGCTTTCCTCATTCAATTGCGATTACATGTGTGTGTGTGTGTTTTTTTTTTAGTGTTGGTTTTTGTTTGTTTCATTGTTTTCCTTAATGTAATACTTAATAATTCTTCGACACTCTGGTTTCAACCCTCCCCTTCTTGTTTTGTTTCTGGTTTCACATAGCTCTTGTTTTTCTTCTTCTTCTCCGTCTTCTTTCTCTTCTTACTTTCTTAATGCTGTTTAGTGTTCTGTGATCATTTGGCAGTTCGCCATTAAATTCAATAGCACTCAAAACCGAGCACGAAGACGACGACGACGGCGACAACTACGGGGAGCACATGTGCATGTCCGGTGTATGTCCTGTCTGATAGAGCCCACAAACCCAAACCGAGTGTGAGGTGAAGTGTATCAAAAGCTTGGCATATGATTTCCACCCTACGCGAACGAATGCGTCGCTCGCTCCCATCCCCATATCCGTGCGTGTCTGTCTGGTGTGGCGGTCTGGTTGGTTTACTAAGTTCAATAAATTCTCTACTGTAATTGCACGCTTGCTTTGCCGATTAAAAACTAACCGAGATCGTTGCTTTTCATATAGTTTTGTTTTGTTTTTTTTTGTCTCTCTTTTCCACGTCGATCCAACACAACAATTTGCACACAACTGTGTTTTGCCCGCTTGCACCCGGGATAGTGGTGATGATGGCGGCCCTATTTAATATACCTTAATAATATCAGCGTAATACCCGAACCACACGCTTAACCATGGCTTGTGCCGCTTGCTTAGCTGGATTAACTGGCTCCATACCTTTCTTGCCTTCTTCTTCCTCCAGTGAAATAGATTCGCTTGTTTCTTTTTTTCTGTTTTTCTCCTGCGCTTTGCTTGTCTCACACGAAAGTCAATTCAATTTTTCTAAATAACGAACTCAACAACGAAGTGGTTTTAAACAATCAACGAGCTATCATCATCGAGCTGAGCAATGTTGAACAAACAACCTAGATGGGGGGAGAGAGTTGGCTCTCGGGAGCTATCAGTAGAGTATAAGAGGTCCAAAACGGGGGGGAAAATCGTTTTTGTTTTGTTTTTGTTTTTGTTAAGCAGAAAACAAAAGGAAATCACAGTAGTTCAGTTCCACGTGGTGGTGTGCTTCCCTCCTCCCGTCAGAGGTAGGCATCGGAATCGTTAATAGTATTCAGTAATCACTAGCAGTGTGTTCGTGTGTGTTTGTGTGTGTGTTTGTCTTTGTGTGACGTTTATGTTGGATAGAGTTTGTTTGTTTGTTTTTCTTCAGTAAATACTCATAGTAGCTTGGTAGAGAAGTTCTTAGATGGTAGGATTAGTTGGGTTTACTTCTGTTGCTCTTTCTGTTGTTGTGTTGTGTCTGTGTGCGTGTTTGTGTAGATTGCTTAATAGTAGGTGTAGTAGTAGCTGTAGTATTAGTAGTAGTAGGAGTAGTAGTAGTAGTAGTCGCTTAATTGCAGTGTTGTGCTTCGCTACCATGAAAGCCTTCCTTCCCTATTCCTTCCCTTTCTGCTATGTCCCCCTTATTATAGTAACTGGTAACACAGTGGTTCTGCTTCATCTTGCATTTTAATATCGATTGCCATTCTTCTGTTGCTTAGTTTTGCTGGTTAAGGTTAAGTTTGTGTTAGTAAAGTGTTTGCGGTAAATCAATTCATTCATATCATCCGACAAACGCTTGCCACATGTGTATATGTATATATATTGCCCGACGGTAGAATTTTCCTATTGCTATCTAATTGGTTTGCTTTGCTTGTTATGAAAAAAGTGTCTTCACTCCGGTTCCGGTTGCTATCAAGCACCCATCCTTTCTCTCTCTCTCTCTCTCTCTCTCTCTCTCCCTCTCTCTCTCTCCCTCTCTCTCTCTCTCCCTCTCTCTCTTCTCAAAGGCATCCTCCCGCTAGCCCCCACTAGGAAAGCGAGAGAGAGAGAGAGAGAGAGAGAGAGAGTTGCGAGAGACTGACAGACAGAAAAGAAAACGTTCCTATTGGTTCGGTTCAGTTTAATACTCAAATCATCAGCTACAATATGCACTAAAAATAGACCTTTCTATCTTTTAAGAACGTTCCTGGGACGTCGTCCGCGCTCTGGTTAGTTTGTTAGCAGCGGCCACTACTCTACTGTCCGCGATCAACAAATGCATGTATTGTGTTTTATATATTTATACACTCTCGCACGTGCATTCCCTTTTTTCCCTTTGTTGATTCTCCTCATTGGCCACCTTTTTTTCTTCCATGTTTCTCGGTGCATGAGTGTCGTCGATTCCATCACAACCCAAACTTGTATTATTTTTTTGCATTTAATTAGAGTTTCTGTCAATAGTTTTTAGTACATTTCTTAGCTTGCTTCTTTGTTTTGTGTGTATGTGTGTGTGTGTGTTTGTTTTTGTGCTGCTGAGTTTTGTAATTTAAATATTCATTTGCTCCTGGTGTATGGATCCGGTACTATATTGTGGCTTTTGTTTTCGCAAATACATTACTAAAGATTGTTCTGCATCACACACGCACACACACACGCGTAAAAACTGGGGGGAAGGGGCTTGGCTGATGAGTTACGGGAGGAAAGGCCAAATTAATACGTTTGATTCATGTTTCAATTGTTTCGATTTTGCTCGATTGTTGTATGGTGCTTGTTGTGTATGTGTATGTGTGTGTGTATTTGTTTATATTTTTAGTGGTTTAGTTTTATCTCTCTTGCTACTTCTTGTAGGTTCTCGTTTGATTTTACTTCATTGAAAGATTCCAATACCTATCTAATAATTCGCACTGGTAAACATGTTTTCTATGTGTTATTTTCTTCTGTGTGTGGTTCTATGGGAGTTTTAGCTTGGCTCACTCTCCATCCTTATTTTAATCGCTATATAAATGGTTGTTGTTTCTGTTCACTTTGTTCGTTTGTTTGTTACCGTGTTTGTGTGTGTGTGTGTGTGTGTGGGTTTTGTTTGCTTGTTTCTTTATTAATTTGGGTTTGTTTTTTATTCTGTTAGTTTCTGTTGCTTTAAATGGTAAGGTTTAATTGATTAGTATCTTATTTACTTATGTTGTTGCGTTTGCTTCCATCCTTCTGTTTCACTTTCCTAATCCCTCGCTTGTGGTGCTTTATTTTAGTGCTGTGTGTTGCAGCGTTGCAGTGTTAACAGATGGTTGCTGCTACACCTGCTTCATTAATGCCCTTAGTCTGGTCTGGCGCGTCCGCCTCTTTTTTTTTTTTATTAGTGTTTGTAGAAAGTCTAGCCTACCGAGAAAGTCTGTTCTGTTCGGTTCGTTAATGATTAAATTGTTAAAGTTGTTTAAGATTCTGCACGGCTGTGCTACGTTTCTCTCGCGTACTCGCGTCGTTTTGGCTGAAGGTAGGTTTACCAAACTATACGCAATATATGTATGTATATATGTTTATCTAAAACTCAAAACCATCCTCCAAAAAGGGCTACTACACACCAACTGAAATACAATCAAATACGTCGTTCAAATACGTTGTAAATAAAGTAACAAACACCTTTTTCTTCCATTTTCCGTCTTATTTCCGTGTGTGTTTTTTTTGTCATAGGGACTCCATGTGTGTACGTGTGTGTGTCTGTGCATGTGTTTGTGTTTGTGTGTGTGTGTGTATATATATGTAAATATATTATTTTAATATACGAGATATGGGAATCTCCTCTAATGTGTCTTAGGGATCTCGTCCAATAGTAAGAAGACTTGTTTGCTTTGCATTACTATTTTCTGCGCTTTCTGCTCTTTCTGTTCTCTTTTTGTTTATCTCTCTCTCTCTGTATAGTTCATACGCCATTACTGTCACTACCATCTTGTGTTTTGGTTTTTCATCCTTACCACCGTCGTCACAATGAAAATTGCTACTACACTGGTCACTGGTTTGGTTTGTTTTGTTTCGTTTTGGTTAAATTGCTAGAGTAGAAATTGATGTATCAACCATCGGCACATTCAAACAAATCAAACATGTTTCCCAACTCATATTCTAACGGCAACTGTGTGATACAGTTGGTCCAAAGCAACGCCCTAAGAAATCAAATACAGTAGTACGTTACCAAGCAAAAATGGGTCCGCTCTCGAAACGAAATACATTAAAATGATGTGCATCTACAATGTACAAGACATTTACCAGTGCGGCAGTCCTCTCCCGCGCTGGGTTAGTTTGCCGCACCTTTGTTTTCCACCTTCCTTCCCGTAACGACAACATCACATCGGGAAAAAGGGATGGTGGCTGAGAGAATCGGGGACCGAGGAGTCGATAAAATGATTTTTCGAATGGCTCACTCATTCTGTCCTCCTCATCATTCCCTCATCTTTCATTGCACCAATTGCTTTCCCTCCTCTGCCATTGCTGCTATCCAATTTCCAATACCTTTGTAAGTTGCTTTTGCTTTAATAAATTGCGCTCCAACGGTTTGCTGCTGTCGGGTTAGCTGCGCGCTAGGTTTTTGAATAATTGCTTCATGTTTGTTATTTGCTCTTTTGCTCTTTGATTGGTTTCTTGTTTCTTCTTCTGTAATTGTGAATTTATTAGATGTGTTTGTAAGTGTTTTTTTCTTCTTGCTTTGCTTTTGATTGAGTTTTGGTTTCTTTTTTACTGCTGTGTTTACTCTTACTGTGTGTTTTTGCTTAATTTTACGCGTTTGTTCTAGGTTTAAACCCCGTTATTTTAACACTATTCACTAACTCTTTATTCAATTGCGAGTTGTAATTTACTTCAATACATGTGTATGCGTCTGTATGTGTGCTGTTGTGTGTGTGTGTGTTTTTTTTTCTTTCTTTCTGTACTCAAGACAATACAACATTTCAAACGGGTTCGTTTGCAACTTTTTAGAAGAGTTTGGTTTTGAAAGTTTTTCCTTTTTTCTGTTTCCTCTATGTAATCCCATGCGTTTGTTCATGTGTAAAGATGTTTTGCCGTTATTTAGTTTCCGCGTATGTGTGTGTGTGTTTCCCATTTCAAAAAACCATCATATTTATCTAGGTTTGTTTGTCTAGAGCCAAATACGATTTCAATATATAGAGCTCCACCTTTTTTGTTTGTTTTGTTTGCTGTTTATGTTGCTGTTGTTGTTTGGTAAATTGTTCACAGTTAATTAAATATCTCCTATCTATTTTGTGTATATGTATAAGTGTATGTTTAATTCTAGAGCTTCATGATGCTCCTCTATATATAATATATATAATTATATATATTTATTTATTTACTTTCATATATATATATATATGTATTGTTTTCTTTAGTCGTCAATATAATTTATCATTCCAGTGTCGTTTCATCCTCTTCTTCGTTTGAGTAAACATCATTGAATGTTCATCTTGGATTACTTTTCCCTAGTAGTTCTCTCTAACTTGCTACCCTTCTTGCTACGCTTTGCCTTCCTGTTCAATGGATCATTGTTGGTTTAATGTTTATTTTGTTGTGTTATAGTTTTCATCACAATGGTTTTCAAATGAATGTATTTTTACTTCTGCTTCTCTTTCTTCTTCTTCTTCCACTTCGTTTTGTTCTCTATGCAATTTTGATTGTATTGACACTGTTGTTTTCTTTCATTTATTTTAAAAATATTTGGTCTAAACAAATGTTTTTTTATTTATTTTTATATTCATTTCGCTTCTTCCTTCGAGTTTTTTTTCCTCTTATATAAAACATTGTATATTCGCAAAAATTGGTAAAATAATAAAAAATATATATAGCAGTTTTGGAATTTTTGTTAATACCATTCCGCATACATTACACATACGTGTTTTTGTGTTCGCGCAGTGTCCAGGTTTTCCGTGCAAATCCAGAAATACCGGAACTACGCGTTTGGGGTTGTCAATAAAACAGATAACTATATGTATATATATCAAATGAATTGAAGGGCAAAACCTAAGGTCAATAGTACAACAACACTAGAGTGTATGCACAAAAGTCACACCGACGGCACACAACGGTCCGTAAGTGTGCGGTAAAAAACGAAACAAAAAGGAAAAACAAAAACACGAGTAATACGATTTCTTATTGGCAGAGAGCATTAGCAGTTTGCATACAGTATAACAGTTTTACACTACACATTTAAAAAAGCCAGTTCGTCAGTGATCTAACACAACAACAAAAAACACGCTCCAAATATGATACAAAAATGTGCAAAAGAGGAGGAAATACATCTGCCGTAATATGAAAAACCCTACAAAATGCAATACATGGCAACAGTCACTCAATTACGAGACAAAATAAACAGCTTTAAAATGGAACATAAACATCGGTTTATGATACGCAAGCCCAGGCAGCAAACTTTGCCAACCGTTTTTGGCGCTAAGTGCAAGTGGAAGTTCTGGTTCGGCAATACTGCAAAAGGGGCCCATACATCGCACCAATGTTCTAACGAAGAGCGGCGGAGAGGCCGAAATCTGCATCCGCGACAACTCCTTCATTGGTTGCACTTCCTCAGTCTTGCCTGTTTGCAACTGCCACTGGGTTTGTTCCTTCGCTCGCGCTGCGCGCGCGTAAGCGATAAATGATACTGAGGAATGATCAAACAAGAAGAAGAAGAAGAAGAAGAAAAGAAGAAAAGGAATGCCTGTCTGCCTGAAACCTAAAGCCTACCAAGTCATTGTTGTTACATCTCAAAACCATCCGGTACCACCGGGTCCCGCTAGTGCGATAAATTCTACTTCTCTCTTTTTCCCTTTTCTCTCTCTCTCTCTCTCTCTCTCTCTCTCTCTCTCTCTCTCTCTCTGTGGTCATGTCTGTCAACCGGTAAGTTTAGCGTTTAGCGTTGGACGAATCATTATTGTTTTCACAAAGTGTTTCTGCTGTCGGCACCACGCACACATACACACACCCGCCCCATTTCCCGCACACCCCCACCCGATGTAACGGGGGTGTTGTAGGGAAGAGAGGAGGCGGGAGGGGGGTGTCGTGTGTTTTCGTTTTGCTTTTTCACTCTTCATTGTTTCTGTTTATGTTTTGTTTTGTTCTACGTAGTTTTGTTGCACCACCTGCGCTTGGCTGTAAAAATCAGTTTCGCCATGTAAATGCTCTAAGTGTGCCACACACCCGGTGTCTGTGTCTGGAGCGTTGCGTGTGGTTTCATTTAATGAGTACTATCTATCATGAAAAATATCAGGAGTAAAATTGTTAGTGCTTTCTTCGTCTTTCTGCGCCGGCCGCCCCCCCCCCCCCCCCCCCCCCCCCCCCCCCCCCCACCCGTCCATGTTCCCACACATATGCCTATCATGGTTTTTTGCTCAATATATATATATTTATATATATACGCGCACTCATGCGCTTCTGTCTGTCTGTCTGTCTGTCTATGCTACCGGGTTGTTTGTTTCTTCTGTTGGATAGATGATTGGATTAAGTGATGACGTTTGCTAACTATCAGCCTGTAGTAGCTCAAACTGTTTTCCCCTTCTGTTTGCTCCTTTTTCTTCGCAATCCCACCGTCTTGCACGGTCTGTTTTGAAATAGGTTTCAGCAACCACTGTCATAACTACAGTAGTAAGGGGATGTTATACATTTTTTTTGCATTTTCTTTTAGTTTAATTTTTCCTTTTTTTTGTTTGTTTTTTTTTCTACATTTTTTTATGTCTGTTGTTCTGTTGCTGTTGTTCTGGTCTCACATCGTTTCATTTGCTAGTTCATCACAACCATGCGGATGGCCGCACGCTTGTGCATATATAGATGCTTCGCGTTTTATGTGTTTGTTTGTTTGTTGTTTTTTTTTCGTTTGTACCACCGGAATCGTATTCGCTTGTCTGTAGAGTTGTGTGTGTGTGTGTTTGAGTGCGTATGTGTTTGTGTGAGTGTGTGTACATAGTTAGATGAACAGGCTGATTTGTTTTGTTTGTTTTGAAAAATCTTCAAATACTTTCTTGTCCACTCTCTCCCTCTCCCTCTGCATTCTAATTACGCTGTGAGACACAGCCGCACAGTGATGGCCATCAGGGAAGCTACACTAGAAGACTTGGCGCTAACCATTCGTCTTCAGCTAACTGAAATTGTAGGTAGGAGGAAAGATGGAACACATTAAAACGGGTGAATCTTTTTTCGGGGGTTTTAATTTTTGTGTGCGGGTAGTTATAGCGGGGGAGTGTGTGTAATCCCGTTTCTATGATGCTCGCGTGTGCGTATGTGTGAGCGTGTGTATGTGGGTGTGGAGCGGATAATACAAATACTCATGCGTTTAGTACAAGATGTAGTATACATTTGGGGTATAGGTTTGTTTTATCTTTTCAATTTAAAAACTGTCAATTCCAGCCTGCATCTGTCAAACATTGATCGACCATGGGTCATAGTAGATGGGGTGTCCTTTTCACCAAGAATGGACGATTCATTGCGATCACATATCGAATTGCCAAAATAGATTTTGAAAGTCTCATGGACAACCATCATGCATCTCAAAATCTTTCACTTTGTTGTTGAGTTTGATTTAGTTAAAATAAGTTTACAGTCAGTCATTCTCCGAGTTCCACGTCTCACAACTGTTGCAGATTCGGAGTAACAATGCTTCTAGACGACCAGTTAATTTTCGCGACATTTTTTTCTGCAAGCTTTATGTTCTAAAATATTTCTCAATTTTAGAACAAAATCAAGCGCACTTTCTATGGATGAATCTTTCCTAGTTTTAGCATTAAAGTACAGTCTGTTCCCGAGTTACGCGGTTCTCGACTTACGCGGATTCAGAGATACGCGGTTTTCAAAATTTGACAGATCAAATGTCAATTCAGTACAATTTGCTGCAAGAATTGTCGTATGCAGTATGAGTTGCATTTTTGCTAATAAACTTACAAGCAAAAAATATTCTGCACAAATCGTATCAATAGATCTGCACAATAAATGATAAAGTGTGTAAAAGTACTAAATTGAACCTAATACTAAAGTATTGAATACCGACCCAGTTGACATTTTCGAGTTCTAAAATCGAGGTTTTGAGCTATTTCCCTTAAACTGGCACCTTAAACTTCTCTTAAACTGCACCAGTTTAAGGGACTTTTAGAACAAGCACTTTAAAATCGACTGTGAAATGTATTTTTTGATACTTTCTTCTCTATCCTTTGGGAAATTATGTTTCCAATTCTTATTACTGGTTGTGAAAACGAAGCGGAAAAATAATTTAATTCCGAACCCTTCGATAGTTTTAGTTTTACTCGTAAGATGTTGCCAAAAAATTGGTCTCTTTATTCCGCTGGTTATTTGGTAATACTCTCGCGGTTTGTCTTTCGAGCCCTTTTTATGATATTTTGTTGCATATTCTCTCTCTTTTTCTCCTCTATTTTCCTCTTTTCTCTTTTCCTAAAGATAATATAGACAGGTCGTTGTAACCATCCTAAGCTGCTGTTATAAGGTTACAACACTGGTCATATAGTCATTTTATACAAAAAAAAAACCATTGAATTTTCACCAAAAAACGCCGTACAAAAAGTACCTTCTTTTTTCGCCAAATATTAAAGCAATTAATCTAAAACGAATTCGACGCCATCATCATCATCCAATAAAAGAAGGTCATTTGCACACACAAACGAAATTTTGACACTTTCAACATGGTTTATCACACACAAATCCACATATTGTGGTATCTCGAGCAACATTCGAACAGATCATGGTTAAAAATATAGAACAAATGTCACTTGGGGAGTAACCACTAAAAAGAAAGAGGCGAAAGAACTCCGTTGGAGCCAAAGCCTCTATAAACTATACCAACAACAACCACTAAACTGACATTTGTTCTAAATTTTTAACCATAATCTGGTCGAATGGTTCTCGAAATACAAAAAAATATGGATTTGTGTGTGATAAACCGCGTAGAAAGCGTGAAATTTTCATTTGTGCGTGTGTATGACCTTCTTCTATCGGATGATGATAACGTTCAATTCATTTTAGATTAATTTGCTTTAATATTTGACGAAAAAACAAGGCACATTTCACGCGTCGTTATTTTGTGAAAATTCGGTGTTTTTTGGTGTAAAATTACTTAACCACCGTTAAGAAGAATTGGAAACGTTATCTCCTTAAGGATAGAGATGAAAGCAACGAAAAAGCCACAACACAGTCGATTTTAAAGGGTTTGTTCTCTTAAACTAGTGCAGTTTAAGAGAAGTTTAAGGGGCCAGTATAAGGGAAATAGCTCGAAAGCCTGATTTTAGAACTCGAAACTGTCAATTGGGCAATTGTATTTTGGTCGAAAACCGCGAAATTCGACTTACGCGGATATTCGAGTTACGCGGATTTACCGGGAACGATACTAACTACGACTACTAACTACTACGACTAGCTTTGATTGTAACTTTGTGAAATGCGACCACCACGGCTGGTCTTGCTTTTGTTCTAAAAAAAGAGAGTTTTTAGAATAAAGAGATGGAAGAAAATTTGCGCCGAATATTAATTGGTCGTCTTGATGCAGTGTTACACAAATTTGATACAATGACTGACCATTTCTTGTGTAAATTTTATCAATTTGACACATGTCAAATGTAGAATGCAAAAAAATTAAAATCTTTAAAAAGACAACAAAATGAAAATTGTCAACGTGCGTCGACAAAATGGCTGGGCCTTAACATTCAATCACATAAATAGATAAATAAAATGCAAATTGACTGGACGAATCGTATTATGTTAGTAATTTAGTAATGTTGTATCTAATTTAAAACAAAAAAAAATATTTGAACTGACAAATGTACAAATCCAATTGTCATATAAAACAAAAGCGGACTGAAAAGATAAAACATCCCAAAGATGAGCTACTGTCGATCAATAAAAATATGCATCCCTATATTGCATAGAGCAAATCATATTTGCGAATTGTAACGCTTGTTATGAACTTGTACGTCTTTCTACCAAAAAATGACATAATAATCTATTAACAATAAAATATCAAAATATAAAATTATTTTTTTTGCAAAACTGCTGGCTGTGCCATTTAACTCTGTGCGGCTGTGAACGTAGAACGATCAGAAGGTACGCGAAAAAGCGTTAGCAAATTATTATTTTTTATTTTCTCAAACTAAAAGTTTTGATCTTACCGATGTGAGCTACGAAACGGAATGGAAAGCATAGTTACTAAAGTAAAAAGCCAACTTTTGTTTTCTTGTTTACGCTGCGTACTTGTACGCACCCGCATGGCAACGAGAGGATAGACGGCGATAGGATAGGGGTCTCGCGTGGATTTGCAACAATGACAAAAAGCATTCTAGACAGTTTCAGCGTACACTGGGTGCAATAAGCCCGGCTGCGGAAAGGTACACAGTTACGGTAGATTGAGAAGAGTGCTTGCCAGTGCGTCAGTGCTAGCAGTAGTTGGCTACATTTGTGCTGGGCTCACCTGGAACTGCTGCATCGGGTAGGCGACGACCCCGGCCGTCTGGGGCAGCGCTCCGCCAACGCTCTGGGCCGTAATCTGCTGGGCGGCAGTCGGCAGTTGCGCCTGTGCCGGTACGGCTGGCCAGGCTCCGGGAATCTGCATGCCCATGCTAAAAAAGAGAGTTCGTCGTCACACCATTAGTTTGTTGCTTGATTCGACGACTCCTGCGAGTGGCGAACGGTGAACCCGCTTACCCCATGTATCCTTGCTGGTATCCGGCAAACTGGCCGTACGTGTAGCCCTGCATTCCTTGCAGGAACTGGCCCTGCAGCGGTGTGGCAGCCGGTGCCGGCGTAGCTGGGTAGGCGGGAGCCGGCGGATACCAGTACCCAGCTACCTGCTGGCCGTACGCCGTGTTGAACGGGAAACCGGTCTGGCTGAGCGCTTGACTGGCCAGCGAGGGCGCATTGTTCGGATCGCCGCTCTCCTTGCCCCACGAGCATTTGACCGTTTGGGAATTGATTTCGGAGTTGTGCACCGCAACGATGGCGTGAGTGGCCGCCTCCTTCGTAGAGAACCTGTGTAGGTGCGGAAATGACGTCAGTGGCGGTTAGCGTTCGGTCGTGCGTGGGGCGCTGGTTCACCTACCTTACGAATGCGTAGCCCTTGTCCTTGAACACCCGGATCTCCTGTATGGTGCCGAACGGTGAGAAGGTTTTCTGCAAAATGTCCTCATTCAATCCGCCCGCCAGTGTGCCACCGATCCCACCACAGTAGACGGTGCAGTTGGTCGGGCTGCTTTGATTGTACACCTCATCGAATGTCAGTGGCTTTGCGTTGACTGCAATGGCACGTTTTGGAGCGGGATTGGTGGGCAATTGAAACCGAAAAGGAAAAACAATCGTTCACAAGGCTGGCGGTAGAATGGTGCGCAAATTGCTTTGCACAAACAAATTAAAAACATATATCGTTGCTTGTATGTCTGTGATAATATTAATCATAAGAGTAATGGAAAAAAAGGAATCAAACTTGTGTGAGTGTGCGATTACATTCGAGCGCTCACATTGGTAAACTAGAGAAAGTAATTAGTATGTTTGGATTCGATTCGGAATAATGATTGAAAGAACAAAACGAAAAAAAAAAACATCATATGCAAAAATCCACACAGCATCCCTTGCAGCCAATGCTAAGTAAAGTAGTGAAACAAATGTAGGTATATATATATGTATATTGATATGTATATATATATGGTACAAACAACATAGAGCGCTAACGTATGCCTCACAAAACCGACACACAACCTAACAAACTTCCACAATCCACAGGAAGTCGTGGATTAGCGTGGATAACGCGTTTACTACGCTTTACCAAGGCTGTGCGAGTAGTTGTGCCCGTGGTTCGGGTTTGGAGACGGTGGCGTTGGTCAGCAGTAGTGTAGTACCCTAGGCAATTCTTAGTAACATCCAAACACTGCTCGCCAGTCGCTACCCATTTCTTACCGTGTGATCTTGCTCAGAAACTTTCCGGTACTTCGATCCTCACGGTAGAAACGGCCCCAGATTCTGGCCTGGATTCGTGTGAACTGACTGACTGACTGACCAACGCCAAACCGTCAAGCCGAACCTCAGTCGAACGCGCTAAACGGTACTGACAGCTAATAATAATACGCATACTTGCACACAGCACTACTACCCACACACACCATTCAAAAGCTTAGTGGTAAAAGATAAACAGAACGAGTAGGAGATAAGATAAGAAAATGCTAGTAAAAGACATCGAAAGCCATACTACGTAGTAAGTAAATGAGTGTCGCGACGTTCGCAACCCGACCCCGCTTTCCCATCGTTCGTCGATGGTAAACGCTGCCTTAACAGACTCTTGTTAAACTCTCTAATAGCATTTGACGCAAGGAGTGATGTGTGAGTGTGTGTTTCTATGTGTGTGTGTGCTAATGAGTTTGAATGTAAGTTGTACAGAACCAATCAGCAAAAGTAACTTGATATATGTAATGAGTATATTGCACGAGTATGTAGAATATGCAAAGTGTAGTATATTTTTATATTCATGTTTATATGCATATAACGGTATTGTAATGGTAATATATATAAAACTATACATATGCAGTATAATATAATAAAAATTTCGAAGAAGTATTATAGTACTAACATAATAAGCTTTTATATTGAGGGGGAAAAATGGTAGAAAAATGCTGTTTACAAACTCTAGGGTCAGCTAACATTTCACCAACACATTCATTAATAGAAAATAAGGGCATTATTTTAAGGTTTTTTTGTGTTTGGTTGTTGAAATTTTTGCAATCAAGAATTCTAATCCACTTTCATCCCTGACGGCATTAGTACAGGCAATTAGTACAGGCGCGCTTTTGCTCTACTTCTCGGATCGCATGATCTCCCTTTTGCTGTTTTTACTCTTTGATTTTGATCATTCCCGTTTCGATTCGCTGTGTAGTATCTAGTTTTTTGTTGGAAACACTACAATTCTTGGATTCCGAGCAAGGTAAAAAGGGGGCACGATTTTATAGGGTTTATGGGAGGCGAACATAAAGCACACAAGCACAGGCTAAGCTTCGATTATTCGATTATTCGACATTGCTGTAACTGTTCTGTATTTTCTTATGCCTATATTTTAAACCACCTGCTACCAGAAGTTCACTAATCAGATGGATAGAATTTACTTCTCCTAGTTCAACCACAGCCCATATAACCCAGCGTAGTAAAAAAAAAAACAAAGGTTAAAGCAAATGTGCGAGCAAAAGTAAAGAAAAAAGGCACACCAAACCTAATTTACTCCGGGCAAGGTTTATTCCTGTGTCCCGGGGGGTTCAGATTCCTGGGAGGAAGGAGCACAAAAAGCACAGAAAGCACTCTAGTAGTACGTCACACCGTATTAAAATAAAATAAAAAAAACAATCCGTCGATACGACACCACTCTACAACACATCGGTCACACAATGCACGGAGGTGGTAGGTGTATTTGTACTAACAGTGGTAGTAGCATTAGCGATGACAGTGACAGTTAATATTGAGCGCGAGAGAGAAAAGGAGCAACAAAACGTCGGCTCGTTAAGCTACACAACAGAGGACGTGGACACTACAGCTTGTTTTGTACGCTTCTCCCTATGGCGGACGGTTTGGGGCATTCGATTCCGGTCAGAGGACAGGCGCGCTACACTAGACACGCTCACGGGTAACAACAGCAAACAACAACACATCTGGTTGGACATTTGTTGCTTTTGACTGATTTGGACATTGATCATGCATGCGAATCGAATATAACAAACTCTACAAAGGTACGTAATAGGGAAACGAAACCCAAAAACCGAAGAAAAATATACAACACTCATATTTGAACTAGCGTAGTTATTGACGAATAGGTAAGATCGAAAATAAATGCTGAATAAAAGAAAAACTAAACAGGAATGTTTTACAGTATTACATGGCTATACACATCGCTCAAAGAGAGAGTGAAAAAGAGAAAGAGAGAGAGAGAGAGTGAGAGTAAAAAACATATGTACACAGTGGACAAATCTGCTAAAAGAGATTGTCCCGGGCAACTAGATTGACACTGCAGTCTGGCTCTTGGGGGGTTTTACGTGTCAGTGTGCTTAGTGTGGCATCGATGGACAGGACACGCGCTTGTGTGAGAGTGTGTGTGTGTATATCAGAGTGTAAAAAGGGAAAGTAAATAGCAAGGATAGAAAAAGGAAGTTCTAAGGAAACGATGGGTAAACATATAAAAAATGCATGGACATTACAAAAGTAAAATTAAAATAGGATCATAAAAGAAAATAAATGAGTGAAAGAAACGTAAGCATTTGAAAAACAATTTGTTGTTTGGATAAGATAAATAAAAAAAATGAAAAGCAAATGGAGCAAGATATAACCAATAGGAAATCAGAACAGCAAAACCGTAGGAAGTAGGATAAAGATGACAAAAATGAATGAAGAAGAAAAGAAGGTTAAAAGAAGAGAAAGGAGAAAATGTAAATCACTTAGAAGACAGCATTCATAAATGAGATTAGGAAGAAGAAGAAGAAGAAGAAATACAGATAAATGAAGAAAGGAAAGACAGACGTATGAGAAGAGGGCAAAACAAGAGGAAGTGAAAGATGTGTGTATTACGAGGATAGCCATAAGAAAAGATTGATATATGTATAAACTAAGATGAAAATAGAGAATTGGGAGAAATAGTTGTAATCGGTTTTTTTTGTTATGCGGTACATGCACCGTGAACTTACATAAAGCATATTTCTGGCCGCACGCAGGTTAATAGGGTCTACAGTTTTTTTTTTATTGTGAATGTTTGTGTTGGGTTCAATTCAAGCTTAAAGCTCTACTGCAATAGGCGTGGGGTTAATACAGATAATTTGAAGAATTAGTTTCCGTCTTTCTTTGTTTTTTTAAAGGTAAAAGGTAATAAGAATCATTATCAACATTTTGATCATCATCATCATCATCATCAGCATCGTGTAGTGTTGTCATGGTGGGTAATGGGAATGAAATATAAAAAGATTCATCGGCTATAACTGAGCGACTGGCCGATGGTTGAAGCGTTTCCTGGCGAAGTGATTGCTAAGTTTACAAAGAGTAACAAGGCCAAAGACTGCATTTGTGGGAGGAAAAATTCGCTCGGGAAGATTGATCGAAATACGGCAAAATAATCAAACACAAATCCCGACGAAATGATATAAAGAGAGAAAAACAAAATGCTAATTTCTTCGCACCCAAGGCGCTAAGTAGTACGACAGAATAGGCACGCGTATGGTGAAGGATAGAAACGAAGAGCGCCTTTGTAGAGGATAAGGGTTTGTCCACCATTAAGAAGGACAAATCATAACCTTTTGAAAAATATTTACTCTAAGTTGGGTTTGTATTCAAAGAGTTGTGGTGCAACTATTGCTATCCCAGCTGTTGTTTCGCCTCAATGGTCTCCCTTGTATGCACGACTATAATCTCTGCCCCTTGGAAATAACTGACTAACTCTACGACCCTAAAAACTTCCCTGCATGTCTAAAGCGTAGTCCCCGTCTGATTGCAAAACACTAGTAATTAGGAGCACCTTGCCGAGTAACAGTTTGTGGCACTGCTTTTTTTCCCGTTTCAGTGCACACAGTGGTAGTGCCCGTTTGCTCACGTGCTCAAACAACACGAACAACACAACACAAACCTAATCAGTAACAAGTTCAACTGTTCTATTCGCCATCGAAAAATGCCAAATATCAAACCAAACAGAACACAAAACAACAGAAACAAAAACAATCATAAATAACAGTTCACAAAACAAGCGAAATCGTCGCTCTTTGCTCGTTTCTTGCTGCGTATTTTTGTTTGTTTTTTTTTTTTAATATAGGAGTTTTTGTGGACTTTTTTCTTCTTCTTCTTCTTCTGATTGTTGCTGTCGCTTACAAACTAAAATAAAATGCAATTCGTTCGTTTCTCTTGCGTGCGTCCGTGGGATACTTACTTTCGTTTTTGCTTGCAGGGGGTTTCCTAGTTGCCCAATTAGTTCGAATACTCCTCGAACCAAGCCATTGCCCATTCATAGCCGCAATTGCATTTTCCGCTTCCTAGAATTGTTAGTGGTTGGTTTTGGTTTTAAACGGATGCGGGATTCCATTTCTGGGTTGGTTTGCATTTGTTGAGTTGGATTGATTGAATTTCTAGCTTGCAATGAGTTTTTTTTCTCTCTTTCATTTGATTGTTTTTGTTTCTACTCCACCTAAAGTGTTTTTTTTTATCTAACCAGTTGCGTGATTTCCCAGGAAGTACGTACAGTACAGTAAAACGTCATCTATCCGTGAATGGCTGAGGTATGAGCGATGTTCGTGGAAGAAAATAGGTTCCTCGTGAATTTAAATACTACCCAGCTGAACAAAAGAAAGCTTTAGCACACTACTTCTGTAAGCTGAGTGTATTACCGTGGTTTCAAACACAACACATCTAGCTGATCAAAATTGTGAATGTTATATTTCTGTGAAAGATCTGCTACAGACACAATTTGTTTGTACTAAAAGAGAAATTATAATTCTGTTCAATCTGAGTTCGCAAAAAAACGAATCGTTCGAAACAGACGACCCAAAGATAATCACAACGCACTTTCAGGAACGATCAACATGTAAATGTATGGTGGTTTCCTGGGTTTTTAGAACATTTTGCCACATCGTAACATTACTGAGCAGGACACTAATGACGAGCAATCGTTGTATCTAGGCAATAACTACTGCCATTCCTTTTCGATTGAGTTTGACTGTTTTGTACTAATAATACGTCTTATTTTTTACAATTAAATGGGACTGAAAGCAATTGCACGTTTTCGTGATTATTACTAAATTCTGAAGAACTATATTTATTTTTTTTTCAATTCAATAATTTAAGTTTGTTCCACTTGAATAAACAAAAATATTTAAATTTATTCAATTCCTCCAATATACAGTTCCTAGTTGAATTCATTGAATTCAAAACATTCCTCATTGGTTAAATGTGTTTTTTTAGTAAGCACATCAAAAACACGAGAGTTTTGGGCAGAAAAATGATCGTTCATGGTGTATAGTCGTCATAAAGCTGTAATTTAATGTAAGTTCTGGTATTTTTTAAATTTAACATTCATTCATCATTTTTAGTTACACTTTTAAACAATTTAACTAAGGATAATATCTTATTGATTCGAACATCGTCAATTATAATTACCAAGGATAGACGAAATTCGGTATAAAATCCTTTACATAATGATAAACTTTCTCATAGTCAATCATAACAATGATGAAGTTTTTTTGCGAAACAACATTTCGCATACTCTTTTACTCTTCATGATTACCATTTTCAATTAAAAAAAAGCTTTGAGCGAGAATGTTCTACAGATTTAGAATTATAAGCCCCACGAACATCCCGGATATTTGATGCTTTACTGTACTGCAATGGCGTATTGTTTCAGCTTTCTTTGTATTAAACTTTCCTTGTGTCCAAAAGTGTATATGTCAGCGGTCTATGAATCGTATCTAAATTGATGCCCTCAATAAGGTTGACTTGTGAGCTGTGAGTTGTTTTAACAAACTTGATCTGTGCCTAAGCTCTTTCTCACTCCAGCATTCAACACTCTCTATTGTTATCAGTCAAAGCTTTTGGCTTCGTTTGGTTTTGTTCATTTTGTTGGCGAATTGTCGTTATTTCTTTTTTTAGAAAAATGGGGAGTTGGGGAGTTTGATTAGAAAGTTTGTAACGTTACTTACCGTTTTCTTTACGAACGAAACAAATCCGTATCCTTTTGATTTTAATGTTTGAGGGTCCCTAACAACGCGACAATCACTATAAAAAAGGGAGGACGGGTGATGGAGGGAGCGGTTTGTGAGTTAATTATGCATAATAGAATCAAAGTTGGTGTGTGTTTTTTTTTTTTTTTTTTGCTAGAAAACGGCACACTCTCGGGCGACTTGGCTGAATACGAGCTTTTGTGGGTGGGTGTGAAGGTGTGAGAGAGTGTCTGTATTGTTTTGTCCGATTTATTATGCGTTCATTTCCCTTGTTCTTGCTGTCGTCGATTCGTCGTGAAGCCTTTACGCAAATGCCTAGCCGACCCATTACATTGTGCAGCAGTTTTTTCACATTCATGTTGGCCACTGCACCTCAGTACAAAGGCGTGCGCCTGTTGCCTGTAAACGGTGCTTTCGCCTATGATCAGAGCGAGCCCCGTTTTGAACGGTAAACATCAGTGCAGCTGATGTTCACTTATGCAAAGCTACATAATCTTGCTCCAAGTGTGTTGCGGAACAGTCGTGCGGAAAGACAGCTTCCCATGCAACAGCGGAAATAGAGCAGAGTGGCGAAAGATGAAACAAAAACAAACCGAAGTCAGAGGTTCGCGTTGTCAGACGAGGCAGTTTGGCTCTGGTCTGGCGTGAGCATGCGTTGTACGAGTGCGACAAAAGCCACGCATGATGACATAGCGACCCGCTGGGGCCAACGCTGGGGTCTGCAAGATTCGTCCGAACGGCTCGACCGGAAGTATGCCCGGGCCAGACACCCATTTTTTGGCTGCGTAGGTTTGGCCACCCCAGGGCCGGGGGAAAGGGGAGAAGGGAATTTGGTGACAGGCGGCGTGATGATTCGTTAAATTGATCAGAGGAACACTTTGCATTAAAAGGATTACGAGGGACACTATCGAGCACAACTAGGCGGACGAGGCAACATACAATATTTATAAATATATATATATATAGAGCCTAAGACGCGCTAAACACAAACATTGTTCGACAGATTAGTAAATGTGTGTGGGTGTGTATTTGTGTACGGTACTTGAAACAACAGAAAAAGCTCGCTAATGATACGAATATACGTCTATAACGCGTAGAGGATTAAACATATTTATTTGCACACTATTGGCGACGTGGGATGGGGAAAGGATGCTCAGGATGGCATAAAATGTGAGAGCCAAGGATCGGAACACTAGCACAAACACGGAGCCATCTATCGGCCTGGCCGGTGTTGGCAGTAGTAGTTGTTGAACGCACAAACCAAAATGGAGAGCAGGGAGCAACTGAAAACCACATTCAAACATATTTTACATCGAAAACTAATAAACGGAACAACATACAGAGATAGGAAAAGTACACTAGTACACGGTTGATTTTTTGAATGTTTTTTAATGAAGAAGAAAGAAAAAAACGGCATCATTAGTACAAAAATGGAATAAAACTGGTTAATACGGTTAATATGGTTCGCTAACACTCGACGGGAAGGTTATAGGGTAAACAGGGCAACACACCGTACTTCTAGAAGCAGTGCTTATGAAGGGATGGCCAGCTGCACAGAGCTACACCCTTTGCTTGGCCGGCTAAATATTTGCCTAGTATTAGTAGTAGTAGTAGTAGTAGTAGTAAAACCATCAAACAGCACGACGAATACAACAAGGAAAAGGAAGCTTGGTAAAATTGTATATATATATATTTATATGAGTATACATACATATATACACAAATGGATGCCGCAGATGTATGTATGTATATGTATGCATATATAGTTTGCATGTTGGTAATATTATTATTATTATTGTTGTTATTATTATATATTAAGGGGTTAGTGAAACAAACAGTTAGTACAACGAAACAAAACGCCTAAAGCCTACTACTGTATACTTAGTTTGATTTGAAGATAGTAAGATAATGTATGTATGTACGAAGCAAAAATATCGATAGAAGAATAAGAAGAAAACGAAGAAAAAAACAAGAAGGAGCGGAATTGAAACGTGTGTAGAACCACCATGCCCGTTATGGGGCAGAGGGCAGAAAACGGGCTGAGGGAAATTCTAGTAAACTTATTATTGGAAGCACAACACACGGTACACGGCGCGTATTAGAATGGTAGAATAAAAGTACAAAAAAGCGCCAAAGAAACAAACAAACTATACACGACAGAACTGAAAAGAAACAAGAAAACAAGAAAATACGAGAGCATTATAGGAGCTTGTCGAGGGAAATGTATTGCCACCTTTCCTCACAACTGTCGCTCTCTTGCACTCTCGATTGACCCTTTTCCCTCGGCTCCAAAGAGCCACTGGGAGGGAGGTGGGGAGTCATTTCAACTGCACCTTTGCAACACAGTGCTGGCGTAGCGTTACAGCACTACGGCCAAAGGAAGGGAAAATAGTTCGTCGTCGAACTGGGAACCGAAAAATGGCCGTTAAACATACGCCTAACCTAACACATTCACGCTAAATAAGTTTAAAAATTAAATTTAAAATATAATAAACTAAAAAAGAAGAAGAAGGAATTGCTCGTGCCTTGTCAGTATGAAGAAAGAAGAGGAGGAGAAGCGCAAAGGAACTGTAAGGGAGGTATATACTTACGATATGTCTCCGAACGGGGCGAATGCTTCCTTCAGGGTTTGCGTTTCGATTTCCGGGCTTAAATCACCCACGAATATGTGGTAATGCTCTGCAAAGGAAGAAGTCACAAAGAACAGGGAAGCAAAAGGGTGAAAAGGAATGCAATAACATTATGCATTAAATGCATTAAAACAAGCGGTGCTTACGAAAAATGTTGAAAAATGCATTAAGTTACGTTCTCTCCCATCCCGTGGCCGGACAAATGGGAATTTAAATTTACAGTGATTGCTGGTTTTTGCATCCAATTACGGAAAATATTTGTTATTGTGAATATTAATTTAAACATGTACACTTTTGAAAATTTAAAGTTTCAATGTTTTTTTTTTGTAATTTGGGAATGTTATTCTTTCTCTTTCCGATTTTATTTTAATTTTTTGGGTTTGTAAGATTTTTATATAAAGACTGTATAGAACATGCCGAATTACGCAAATAATGAGTTTCATTCGGCCGGAGACATTCGCCTAACTCGGATTTTCGCGTAAGTCAAATATTACGTTTTGCAGCCAAACTATTCTTAATAAATAATGAGTTTTAGTTGAATTTAGTTTATTTATATAATTTATTACTTATTGAATGCAATTCGTGTGGAAAATAAGATTATTTCTGTTTTTTTTTGTGATATAAAACTTTTGGAAAATTTGCAAATTATTTTTCGTTTGACAATTGATGAAGATAGTTGTACTGATTTGACATATCAACTGTCAAAATTAAAAATTCGCGTGTCGCGAAACTCGAGGAAAGACTGTACATGTATTATTTTTGAGAATGTCATCCTTACCGAAGACTTTTTAGATTTTATGCAAAAATTTTATGCCAAACACATCATCATGATCATGATTATTGCAATTACTCAAAGTCCTCATCAACTAGCGCCGCTATGATGGTAGCGCTTTCTTTCTGTCCTTCACTGTGTGTCCTCACTGACCGGTTGACACGCACGAACCGCAGGATAATGTGAAGCGGAACAGTGAGCGTAAAAAAGGCTCAGAGAATGAGGGTGTGGGGGGGGGGGTAACAGCATAGCCAATAATAATAATAATAATAACGTGCCTAACCGAGCCCCCTGCACACAGCCAGCCCACTGGAGATTGGCCGCACTCGAACGGAAAAAGGAGGACGACGGCGACGCCTCGGCGGTGTCCGGACGGCGCGACGCGACTACACACGCTGTACATAGGTTTATCGGTTGTAAATACTGCAATGCGTATCCCACACCCAGAGCGCGGCAACCCGGCAGCTCCAACCGGGCACGGGGATCATAAATAAAATGTAAGTTTATTTACTGAATCATTAAGCCGAGCGAGAAAACACACACACACTCCGTTCCGGCAGTGCCGTCGTGCCCGTGGCGTGTCTCGCGGTATGTACTTGTACCGATTTGTACCAATTGCATGCACTGGATTTCCATACGCGAGTGAGAACAACGTGTGCTCCGTGGACGGAGAGCTTGGTTAAAATTGGACGACCCAGCAAAGACGAGCCTAAACTTCCGGGCATCTTTGAACGGACCGAGAGGAGCTACGCGAACTGAAGCCGTGCTGGGCGCACGAATGCTCCCTATTTTTGCTTATTTGTCCCATATAAAACGGTCAACACACACACACGAACAGGAAAAGCATAGCCTACCTTGCTTAATTGCAGACAGTTGCTGAAGCTGCTGCTGATGCTGTTGCGCCGCCACTTGCTGCTGCTGCGCCGCCACCTGCTGCTGCTGTTGCGCCTGCTGCTGCTGCTGCTGCTGTTGCGCCTGCAGCTGATGCTGGGGAGTGGTTTGCGTTTGCGTGTGGGCCGGATGGATGGCGAGCAGCTTCGCTTCCGGCGGCTTCTGGTGCGGGCCGACCGCCAGCTGCGGCGCGCCGAGCGCCATCGTCGGTGCCGGCATCATCAGCGTCGACATGGCCAGCATCGTCGTGCCTGCCCCCTGTACGTACCGGTACCCCAGCACTGACAGCTCTGGTGACGGGGACAGAATTTGGCAAACGTTGAGCAGCTGCTGCCTATCACACACCACCACCACCTTGCTGTCGTTGTCGTCGCTCAGTCTCAGGCTCTTGCGAAGGAGTGTTGTGGGGTTGTTATTTTTTTGCTTCTTTCTTCTGTTTTTTTTTGTTTCGCGCGAGTTTGGGGTTCGTCGCTTCCTTTAGCGGTTTTGCAGAGTTTTTTTCCTTTCTTTTGTAAAATGTCAATATAAAACAGCTACGATACTTTCGCTTTATGTAATAGCGGTTGTGGTCCTCTGGGTTTTTCTTTTAAATAGGTTTTTCCTTCTCTTCCTCTTCTTCTTCTTTTTCTTCTTCTTCTCTGTTACACGCGTCGACTACTGCTGCTGCTGGTGTAGTGCATTGGATGCTTGGAGATTTTTGCTTATCTTATGTATCTGTGTGTCCAGGTCGTGTTGTGTGTGTGTGTGTTTTTTTAGAGTTGGTTTTAGCTGTTTAGCTGCGGCACCGCGTCGGCATGAATGATCAATCGGACACTGGAGTGAAATGGGAAAGCAGAGGATTTTCTTCACGTAAAGTTTCGTCCTTCAGTGTATGGGTGAGTATGTGTGTGTGTGTTTTTTTAAAGCTTTGTTGTGTTTATTTGCTTTATAATGTAATTCATCAAACAGTAGCCCAGCTTTTGGTTGTGTTGGTGCCTGTAAACTTGAATGAATGTACCCGCGTGTGAGTGTGTGTGTGTAGGTGTGTTCATCTCATGCAAACGGTATCGACAGTGCGGTCACTGCAGCAACACATCCTGCCCAAGGTTCATAATACACCGGCTGCACTAAGCACACGCACACATAAGCACACACGCACACACACACACACACTTGCACCAAACGGTCGAGGCAGCTACGGGCTCCGTAGCGACAGCGTTTCCTTTGTTCTCTGGCTCCGTCCGGATGCTGCAGTGGTTGTTTGAAATTTGACATTCGCGACGGCAGATGAATCGGCAGTGCGCAAGGAGCGTCGGAGAAAATCTCCAACAACAACAACAACACGCGGCTGGAAATGGAACACAGCCAGCACAAAGAGGTTCTAACCTAAAACGGCGTATCCGTACGTGTGCTCCGCATGGGTGCTCTTTCCCCTTGCAGGAGATGAGCGAACGAGAGAGAAAGAGCAAGAGAGTGAACGAAAGAGAGAGAGAGAGAGAGAGAGAGAGAGAGAGAGAGAGCGAGAGAGTGTGTGCTGGATCAAGCAATAGAGAGCCTTTCTTCTGGTGGAAAAGCGGCAGTGGCAGCGGAACGGGACATAGAAACCAAAAGGGGAAGAATTTGTTGAAAGAAAACACCAGGAAAATTTGCTTTTTATCCTGTTTTGCTTTTGTTCTCTTTTCTTCTCTCTCTATCTCTCTCTCTTTCTCACTCTCTATTTTTCCCAGGAAAATCTATAACCCCCAAACCTCGGCTCGAGCTATCGCGTGCTGCTTGCGTGTCTTCCAACCCTGCCTGTGTGTGTGTGTGTGAATATCCTTGTACAAGTGTTCTTGGGATGACGGGAGGTGAGATAGGGGAAACGGGGAAGGGTCAGTTATTCCGTGCCAACTCGTTCATTGTTCTCACTTCGTGTATCTCTGTGTACGTGTATGTATGTGTTTGTGTGTTCAGTATGATAGCATTCGCAATACTTTACTACACGTCCCAAAACACCGCACACCACGCGACTCCGTTTTTCCACGCCAATAACGCGCAAGGAAGGGGTGAAAGAGGGATAAAATACAAAAAAAAACATACACACACACACACACACACACACACACACTTTGCGACTAGACCAACCCTACCACCCTAGTTTGGCATTCCCGGGGCGAGGATAGAGTTTCCTTTTTGCTCGGACCCCCTCATCATTTGGCATACATCAGCATAAATTAAAATTCATAAAAAAACCCGGGGCTATCCGGCATCCTTTGTTCCGCTTTCGGTGTGCCCCTCGGTGCGGTCGGGTGCAGGAGAGCATCGGGTCGGCCCCCGTTTTTGAAGCGAGCGGTTAAAATAGGCTACGGACTAGGGAGGGAGGACGGTAAAGGAGGGGACGGGGGGAGTATTCTGCGGCATTTTGGCGAGCCTTCTTTTTCATCAATTAACAACGTCAAACACACGCACACACCCACAGACGGCGAGCCCTTGGTGGAACGGAAAAAAACGGTCACATTGGTTCACTGTTATCAACACGTTCTCTATACACCTTGGGCAGTTTTAGCGGTGCCTACTTTGCTGGCGCATGAAGGCACACCAATCACACTGTCAAAGACCCTATTTTCCTGTTACACTTGTTTGACGTGTTTTCCTCGTTTTTTGTTCCTTTTTTCACTTTAAATTTTTTTTTCATGAGTGTTTTGTACTTTTACAACGTTTTGAAGCATTGTTTTATTATATTTGAGGAATTTGAGAAAAGTCGTTTCACTAACGAACCGCTGCCGCTTTCCAACACCGAAGCTATGCGGATTTTGCGCGTGTTTGTGTGTGCGTGTGTGCGGTTACTCTTGGAACGATTCTAATATGTATGCGTTATATGTGTTCGTGTGTGTGAGTGAGTGAATGAGTGGAAAATTTATGTTTTCCCAGTAGTGCGTCCTGTGGTGCTGCTGGCTGCCATTTAAATGCCGTTAGTCGAAACGGAGTTCACAAAGTAATGGAATAAAGCAATTTTAACACACAAAAACCCACAAAAAACACACACAAAACACCAGTTTAAAGGGGTAAACTTTTGTTTTTTTTTTTTGCCACTGGCTGGCCCGGGAGGAGCAAACGTACAGGAACTATACCATAATAGCCACAAAGCACACAAGGATCCTAACTAAATCGTACTAACCGTAAGGCGGACACAGCTCTAACTGGCAGGCTCGTGCCAGGACCAAGCAGACAAAAGGCACGAGCGAGCGGTTTCGCCGTGGCGTTCGGGTTCCGTTTCGGGTTCGGTTCGGTCGGGGCCATCCGCCCCGTTTTTGTGGGCCCGCGAAGGACAAAAACGGCATGCCCGTGCAGCGCCCCGGGCCATCGAACGCCCTTCGAACGAACTCCGGCTGAAACCGATCCGGTCGCGGTGTTGCGCGCATGCGCCTCCACCAAAAGGACACAACACACACGGTGGACGCGGCCCGAATGCCCGTTATTCATTCTCACATTGAGCCCGCGCGTGCCCCCCCCCCCCCCTGCACCTGCCCTGGCGGTCCTCTACCACCATCTACACCATACAAGCACGCACACATACACAACGCTCGCCGCATGCTCGGGGCATTTCATTCACTGCGCGTTTGCCGGGGTTTGTTGGTGTTGGTGTGCGTGTGTGTGTGTGTGTGTGTTTCGGGGTGGATTGCACCCGTTCGGTGTGCGTGTCCTTTATATTGATTGTGTCTACACATTGGGGAAAACGGCGCAAAACGGCAGATACCGGCGGGGAGGGCGGCCAGCCAATCCTAGCGAAGCGCCACTCTGTGTCCTTTTTCGTTGGCCGGAGAAAGAATATCGTACCGGGACACTGGGAGGGGGAGGGGAAGTGGGAGCGTTTTGGGACGCGCAACGGATACGAAGAGCAAGTTGAAACACGAAACGAACGAAATTCCATTGCCTACTGTGGCCCAAAACCTTTCCCGGGGAGGGATGAAGCACCGGAGGAGAAGAGGGACTACCAAGGGCGGGAGGGGAGGGGGAGTGTAGAAAGGTTGGCAATAAAAGGGATACTCCAGGGGGAAACTTTTCAGCATAAATGCATACACACAAACACTCACACACACGTAGGCGTTCGGCACACGCACACGGACAACAACCGCAACGCAAACGCGCCTTCGCGACGAGAACTCTGGGGGGGGGGGGACAAAGAACAAAGCCTCGGCGCGCTTTATTCTGGCGTGTTCATTTCGTGTACGTCCCCTCGCCATCTGTCCCGTAAGGCCTGGCCTCTAGATGCTGGCTGCCTGTCCCTCTGTGCGCTCTCCAATTTGCGTGCGGCCGTGCGAAGAAGGTGTGCGCGCTGCCAGGCGCCAAAGCCAGGCAAAACAGCCCACCCAACCCACCCGCCCATCCAGGATGCTCTTCCTCTGCCAGCCACACCGGGGGAAGGGAAGGGGAAGAAGCCCGGGACGTGTTTAGGGTAGAAAAATAGCTCCAAAATTCGGTGCCCACACGCTGGGCAAGGGCAAACGGGGGAAGGCGGGGGGAGCTTGTGTTTGGTTGAAAATTTTATAAATTATTCCTCTTCCACAGCAACTGCCTCAACTGCTGCACATCGGCCGGAAGATCCCATGTGCTTCCGGTCGGTTCCATAAAAAGCAAAAACCAAAAAAAAAAAATTCTACTCCGGAAAATTGAAAACAGACGACGAACCCGGGCTTCGTCGCGGGGCCTGGGCGGGGGCAGGTACGCATATGCAGAACGTTTCGGCAGCTTTGGTGCAGCGTTTCTTCGAGAGTTGGAGCGGGGAGAGGTTGATGGAGTATCCATGGCACGGTACGCAACCGTTTCGAGCGCCACAGCCGGTGAATGGTGCTGCTGTGGAAGCTGTTGTTTGTAGTAACTTTTTCTTTCCATTTCTTTTTGATTTGCTGTCCAAACAAGCGCTTCATCTCTCTCTCTCTCTCTCTCTCTCTCTCTCTCTCTCTCTCCCGGGATGTTCTGTTCTATGCTGCTGTGTGGCTCGGTGGGTGAAGGTGATGTGAGTGGAGGAACTAATCCCTCCCCCCGATATTCTAAGCCAGCCTCCCCCTTCGGGGCATGCAAACCGTATCGGAGCTCTTGTTGCGCAGTGCTGCTGCTGCTGAAAGTTGGTCCAGAAATGGTATCGCCTCGAGCGAACGAAAATTCAAGAGCAGAACAAACGGGATAGGGCCAGTCCGGGATGGAAAGGGGGGAAACCTGGGGCGGCCCCCGTTCGCCCGCATGTATATGCGTATGTGTGTTTGGTGTGTTTATATGTTTTCGTTTAATTTGATCTGTAGCCAAGCGTGGCAAAACGACACCGCCAACAACAGCACCAACCAGTGCAGCGGCAGAAGGATAGCAGCAAGTGTATATTCCCGGGCCTGCCCCCAGTCCGGCGAGCGTCCCGTTTCCTCCTCCCTCCTGTGGCCCGAGCAGCAGCAGCAGCAGTAGTCGGCAGGTCTCGCTCTCCATGTGCGCTTTGTGTGCGCTGCGAGGAAATGCACTGGTGTTGGTGTGCGACCGCATCGTTTGGCACCCTCCCCACTTGGAAATGGGGCAAGGAGGGACGCATGAGGGGTGAAATGGGACCGAGTGGCAAATGATGGTGTGGCCTAATTCTACCAGAATGCAGCAGTAGCAGCAGCAGCAGCAGCAGTACCAGTTGTTTGATGAAAAAAGTGACGCAGTTTTCGGCACTTTACTCTCTTTCTCTTTTGCTGGCAGGTTTTTAAAGTGACACCCAGCGAACCGTCACGTTGCCATTGATGCATTCCGGGCCCTCCCCCGGGAAGGGAAGAGCTCGAAGGACATTTTGAGGAGGGGGCAAAGGGGATCTATGCTGTGTGTGTGTGTGTGTATGCATCGAATGAGCTCGACGAGTGCTGCTGCAAAACTAACAGCGCATCGAGAGAAAAGTTTGGGCTGTGCGCCGCTTGTAAAAACAAAACCCGATATACAAAAAAAATAGATCTCTTTTTTAGTGGCGGCCGACGCTTTGTGCAGACGAGAAGTGCCCACATGCCCACCGAAGTGCTCGGCAGGGAGCTGCAGAAGACGGCGTATCATTAAGCAACTTCGAGCGTCATTATAAAGCATCGCAGCAAAAGCTATTTGAATTAAATTAATGTTTCCAGCTTGTAGCTGCAGCTTCCTCCAGCGCAGCTTTTTCAAACGTGCCATGTTTTTGGCCCTCTGCCTGGCTGCTGGGGGGGGGGGGGGGGGGAGAAATTATCCAGCTCGTTCGCTGCGCTATAATCGACCATGACCAAGGAACAGGGACCGACCGATTGCTTGCCCGGCGATTGCTGCAAATGGGGCAAAAAGGCGCTCGGAGCACGGGCGGCCACGGGGGTTTGCCTTTTGAACCTACACCCCCTTGAACCGCCCTAGCAGCAGCACCAGCAGCACCAGCAGCAGTCGTCCCCGGTACATGGGCAATGAATTTATTATTTATATTTTAATTTCCCCTAGCTAGGGCGTATCTATTTCGCAGTCGCCCATACTCTACTGGCTTTTAAAGTCTTGTGCGAGTGTGTCTTGTGTGTGTGTTTTTTTGTTGCTGTTGCTCTTCTTCCACTTCTGTGAAGCAACAAGATAAGGTCGAAACAAAAACCAAACACACACACACACCGAGTACAGCTTTGCCCGGGTGATGAAATAAAGCAAAATCGCTAGCGGTGCTTTTCACGATTCGCTATGTACTATTGTGTGTGGTGTTTTGGTTTTTTGTTTTGTTTTGACTTTGTGTGTTTTGCGTTGTTTTCTCTCTGTTTCAGCCTCTCTGTCCCTCCCTCTCTTCCCCCACACACACAGGCCATTGCCAGCACGCAACCGTCGTTGTGTTTTGCTGTTGTTTGATTTTCCCGGACAGCCATCGCCCGGTTTGCGATTGCCTTTCGCTAGGGCAATTTGCTCTAATATATAATTAAAAGCAAGAGCTTCTAAGAGAGCTTCTAGGCACCCTCCACACCCCCACACCTCAACCGCCCTTGCCCGTTGCCCGCATTCCATCATCGCCGCGGGAAGCGGCTACAGAAACGATGGGCCAAATGTTGGGTGAATTTCCATTTGACGGTTTACTCCCCATCCTCTCCTTCTTGTCAGCCCTTCGTGTTGCGTTGACTCCAAACGCATGTGGTGCGTGCCTGCGACTGGAAAATGATTCGATATACAAACACTCACTAATGTAATAGATATCATCATGCGATACACACACACACACACACCCTTTTTCGTCAGTTTCGCCCATCTATTACTGTGTGTGCTTAAGCAACAAGTAAACCAACCACAAGCCACCACCACCCCATCACCCCAGCACGACAACTCGCTCGCAGCGCAACACCACCCACGTGGAGAACTGCTTCAAAGTTCGCCCACGTGGACGTGGCTGCAGATCCTGACGGCAGGGGCTGTTGGGGGAATGGGGATTGGCGAGCAGAGAGAGAACAGGAGGAGATCCAACTCTACCTTTCTTCGCTTTGTGCTGTATCAACGAGAATATTATATGTACTTTATGCTCCAGCATAAGCCCCTTCCCACCGACCCACCTTCGAAGGTGCGGGAGACAAGCATGGGAAGTATGGGTGTATCGGTGGGGCAATGCTTTCTTCTACGTCGTGGCCTAACACCGTACACCACCGGGCCGCGCAATGGGCGGGTATGCATTTTCGGGGTGTTTTTTTTTTTTTGTTCGTTGGTTCTGCGTGTGTTATTCCTTTGACAAAAACGAAATAACGGTTCAACCACGGTTGAGTTGATTCGAAACTGCTTGCGTACACGTACACGCACGCACACGGCGGGTGTGCGCATGTGCCCGTGCCAAAATTCTTCTTTGTCCGCCAGGCGCGAGAACCAGGCCAGTGGCTGCTCGCACTGCCGATTTGTTTGAGAATGTGTTTTCCTTTCCAGAACACACACAAACACACACACACACACACATGGTGACATGGTGTTTTTGAAGGGAAAGGGGAGGTAGTGCGGTGATGGGTTTTAGCAATGGGCAATATAGTGGCAAAGGAAGAAGGGATATACCTATCGAGACAAATCACAACATCCGATATAGGGGGGGGGGGGTACTGGCGTGTGCCAGCGAAACTTTAAGC